>OX346727.1:3646526-3841302 GCA_947063395.1 Hemistola chrysoprasaria | reverse complement strand
GACAGGTAGTAGCGTCCTCTGCAAAAAACTTGTCGAGTATTTGCAAAACCCCCTCTTTATGGGAGAGGCCTATGTTCCGTAGTGGATTACCAACGGCTGAGATGATGATGTTGATTCATTTATATATATATCTATTTTATTTATACAATATATACAATATGTTATATATTGTATTTGATATAAGTACATAGTTTAGATTAGTCTATGTATGTTTTAAAAGTGATATAAGCTTTGTTTGTGTTATTGTAACATTTCATGTCACTCCACCCAATTTCTGTAACTAATTTTAGGGACAACTGATATTAAATGCTACTCTAGCATTAAGAAAGTCCTAGCGTTGTGCTGAATCATAAATATACACAATGTTTTTAGCAATGCTTTTTCACTTATAGTTGGATGCGCCAGTGGCCGGGATGTGGCGATTGCAAGGCGGTTCTCTACAACAACTCGATGTGTTGTGGGAAGCCACGCAGAGCATTTCGTCTGAATTGACCGTGCAACCATCGCTTTATGTCGGGGTTCATGATACACAGGTACGCGTTAGACCCCCTTCCCTTTGCAACCCTTAAGTCTTGTCTTAATACGCAGACCACTGAACCTAGACTTCGTTTCAAGATTTTTAGTAAAAACACGGCCAGTGGCGGGGTACAGGAGAGCTCGGGTAGTTTTCATCTGATCATTCAGGCATCAATTACTCTCACACAGTTCTCTCAGGCAACTTATCACTTTTTCCCAGTTCTTTCAGGCTATTCGTAAATTCTCCCAAACATTTCAGCCAATACATCTCTTTTCCCCAGTTCATTCAGTCAGTTCCTCAATTATGTCGTGCTTCATTTCATCTTTTACTATGCTTATAGTCAGTAGGAACATTGATCACTCAGTTATCTTAGTCAAACTTCTAGTTCTTTCAGGCAATACGTTTTTATTTTCAATTCATTCAGTCAGTTCATCAATTATTATACATTCCTTGTTATTATTTATTTCCTGATAGTTCAATCATTTCATTGTTTCATTTTAGTCAAATCATCCATTTTTCCCAGTTCTTTTATGAAACTTATCATTTTCTCAAGTCTTTCAGTCAATTGATCGGTTTTTCCCTACTATTTCAGACAATTCATCAATTTATCCCTCATCTTTCAGTCATTTCGTCAATTATTTCCAGCTATACATTCAAGAGAGTCCCCTGTACACCCGCAAATTGGAGACAGCGGTGGCAACGTCTCCGGTCCCTTGGAAGCTTATATCTGACAGGCCATTGCTGGAAGATACGGCTTTGGCTCCGAAAAATGATAATAAACTTTCGCAAATCGCCCTGTATGGTTCTAAGGGAATGATAAGTAAGTACCTAACAATCAGGGTTGGCAAAAAACAGGTTTTTTTTTTAAAAGAACAAAACATCATGTTTTAATCAACAAACAATAAAAACATGTTTTAAATCAATTTTTCAAAAATGTTTTTATTGATTTGTTTTAAACACGTTTTAAACATTTATTAAACATGTTTTAAACAATTTTAATTACTTATTTGTTTTGTGATTGAGGTAAGTAACTAAGGAGGAGGAGTTCTACCTTCCTCTTACTTAAAATAAGACAAATGATAAAGAAAGAAGTGCATGTATGTGTGAGATACATTGTGTTTTCGATGCGATGGCCAAGTCAATCTATTTTATTTAAAACATAAAAGATTTATATAATATTGATTTATTATTTATGCAGTTGGTGTATCTAGAAAACTGGACTGAAATTACAAAATATTTTAGTTTTTCCTTAATTTATACACTAAACACTAATTGTATTCTAAATTCGAAGCTGAAGCTGTCTGCTAAAAGTGCCTTAGAGTTTTGATGATCAGTCAGTCAGTGAGTGACAAAATTAAGAAATTTTGACTAGTTATAATTCTTGAACTACTGATTCAAATTAAATGACATTTGAAATATACCGTGTTTATACAATGCCAAGCAGGGATACTGTAGGTTACTGAAAATTAAGGCTTCTAGTTTTATCCACAACGAAGTTATACGGTGTTGAAAATGACCTGAACTGCTTCGAGAAGTGATGGTACGGCCGTGCCGCTTTTTTGCTCGACTTGGCGGATACGCTTTCAAAATTATAATATAATAATAACAACAACTTCCACACACGGTCATCCGGTGCCAAACTAGGCTAGAAGCCTATATTATAGTAACCAGATGACTGATATACTTACTTATATAAGCTTACAACACCCTGACACAGATCAAACAGACATGTTTTATGCACACAAATGTTTGACCTGGCCGGGGATCGAACCCGGGGCCTGCAGCTCAGAAAGCAGAGTTACTACCATCTAAGCCAACGAGGCTGTCAAATTATATCAATTAATCCTGCTTGACCTGACATAGACATACGAGTTACGAGTCTGCACTGCACAATCGACGACAATAAGCAAAAGAGATACCACATGCTACACATGCTGAGCAAACTATATTCATCCTTTTTTATTTACCCGCAGCTCGCAATAGAATATTCCTTATTTTGTTCACTTATTCTAGTCTGCTGGGCTGGGGTCTGCCCTGTCAGCCAGATCAGTCTGAATCTAAGGAATTCCCCAAATTGAAAGCTCGGAGTTGCCAACAAAATTTACAATTTACCTCAAAATTATAATGTTACTGCTCAAAAATTATTATAGACGTGTAATAAATTAAATAAAACATAATGTTTTTTAAATATGTTTAAAACATGTTTAAAACAAAATGTTTTGAAACATGTTTTAAACAGGCATGTATTTTGCCCAGTGTTTTAAACACTGTTTTAAACACTTGTTTTAAACAAATGTTTTAAACATTGCCAACCCTGCTAACAATATATTAAACTATAATTGTAATTGTTTGACTGCCTCGGTGGCGTAGTGGTTCCTAATGGAAAAATTCAATAACACTTAGGCCTGACCTGAGAATCGAACCCAGGACCGCATTTTCGGCAGTAGTTTAGTGAAATTAAAGTTGTGCTTATTGGTCGTATAATTTAGAAAAAAATAACATTAAAATGTTTTTTTTTTTAATAATTTTCATAAATATGAAACACCATATTTTGGCGCAAATAAAGGTCAGATCAAAAACCAACAACGAACAAATGACTGGAAAATTATTATCTCTTCCTCCATATCTGGGAAATTTCATTTCGTATGGAGAAGCGACCGCCTTAAGCGATCTCTTCCAAGCTCTCATCTGGGATGTTAAAGAGAAGTGGAATTAAAAACTATCATTTTCAGATGACTACGGCTTCTTTCTCTACCTACAAGAGAAATGCGACCAATCAGTGCAAACGACCAACGAAGACTCGTTCAAAGAAGACATAGACTACGATCACCATCACATTCACGTGCACGTCTATTCTCTATGGTTCTGGTGGAAGGAGGTTTTGTTGATAGCAGTTAGTAGTGCGTTGTTGTTGAACTTGATGATATGGCCGCGGCTGTTCCCGCCGAAACCACCGGAAGTTGGGAAGCAAGTGGAAGTTGTACCACATTATGATAGGTAAGTAGCTATTGAAGTGGAGAGAGTATTTAAGATACAAAAGCGATGTGTTAGGGTTATAAATAAGGCTTGGTCCCTGGACAGCTGCAGAACTCTTTTTAAGAAATGCAACATACTTCCTCTGATATGTATGTATATTAAAGACATTTGCATATTTGTCAAACAGCACCCTGACTTCTTTAAAAAATATGAAGAGGTATCCACCCGCCAGAATAGGGCCAAGTTTATAAATCTGCTCTATCGACCTCGTGCTCAAAAAGATATATACAAGAGGAATGCTTACAATATTTGTATATTAATATATAACGCTCTGCCTGGTGACATTAAAGTATTGAAAGGTAAGAAGTTTAAAAATATACTTACTAACTGGCTTCTCGCAAACTGTTTCTATAGTGTTAGAGAATTCAAGAGTATTTGTAACTTGAACGACTGGTAGGTGTAATTTTATAAAATATGATTTTTTGTTTGTTTTCACAATTATTACAATTTAAATATTAGTAAGTTTATGTTTAAGATGTAATTTTAGTATTATATAGAATCGCATTCGCACGTCTGCTTGCAGATGAAATACTTTGAGACTTAATATAAGGTACTACTAAGAACTATACCTACGTGTAAAAGTATTTCCGCAAATAAACTATTTGATTGTTTGATTGATATTATCAAGCGAAGGTGTATTTTTAAACACAAATAAAAAATACATGAGTGGCTACTCGAAAATTTATTTATTGTCATTAATAAAATATAATATAGCATAAATATAACAACATACATTCACGCCTTTTTCCGAAGGGGTAGGCATAGGTGTACCCAGGACTCAGTCCCATAGTAGATACACCCACATTTCGCCAGTATTTTATTGGTTCCATGTAATAGGGGGCGAGCCTATTGCCATCTACCGGGCACAGTTCCAGACTCCAGGCAGTTATTGAGATAATTCCTAATGGAAAAATCTAATATTTAACACTGCATAAATATAATTAAGTTAAATAACATTTTTGAAAATTTTTGACATGTAATAAATTATTAATTACTTCAATATTTGCACGCCTACATATAAATCGATTTTAAGATCTTTATATTTTATATTCTAGCAAATGAATATTTTGATTTTGATAATACTATTGGTATGGAAAAAAACCTGTAGAAGGTGTATAATGGAAGTATATAAAATCTACTTCACCAAAGAAGGCTTATAAAGTCAATCAGTACATAGAGGACAACAAGAAACTTTTGCATAGCCACCACGCGGCACCTTCCAAACAAACGAATGTAACCAAACCAAATATTGTAAAAAAGTGAAAAAATTAAGCCCTACAAGTTTCTTGTGCGTTCTTCTTGTAAAGGTATCTCTCCGAACGCACGATAGACTTATTACTGTTTATATTCATTGACGTGCAAAAGTGTTAGATTGTTACCTATTTGAATAAATATTGCAGAGGTGGTTCGGACATGTGGAGAGGATGGATGAAAGGAGATTAACAAAAGAGATTTATAAGGCTAAGAATGGTCAAGTCGGTAGCGGTCGACCGCGGGCGTATTGTTCATGAACAAGTTGACGTTGTTCCTAGGAAAGACCAAGTCAAAAGTACCGACAACCGACGAGTATGCATGAAGAATGTGATGAAAGTGGAAGAAGCGAAAGTCGTATGTCAGGATCGTAGCAAGTGGACGGAAATAGTCTCTGCCTACCCCACCGGGAACAAGGCGTGACCGTATGTATGTATGTATAAATATTTTTGAGTTTGAATTTGAATTCAAGTAGTGGTAGGTCTCTTTTGCAGGGGGCCACCTGGGGAAGTACCACACCTTTTCCAGTTATTCATCCGCCAAGCAGTAATGTGCAAACATTACTGTGTTCCGGTATGAAGAGCAATGTTACCAGCGAAATTACTGGGCATGATAAGATTCAAAAACTCATATCTCAGGGTGACAGGCGCAGTGCAGTGCCGCGCAGAATTTTGAATTTTTTAACACTGGGTGGCACTGTGTCTGATATGGGCAATTATGATGCTTACCATCAGGCACCTGATTTGCTCGTCTTGTCACTCACTATCATAAAAAAAAAAGTAGTTTTTATTTGTAATAGCTAGCTTTATTCCAGATACCCTCCCCCCCCCGGGCCCCCCCTACAGTCGGTCCCGGAGTACTCGGGTCGGTACAACACGGACTTCACTCCGCTGCGGTGTCTGGGTCGCGGCGGGTTCGGTGTGGTGTTCGAGGTCCGGAACAATATCGACCACTGTTCCTACGCTGTTAAACGAATCACTTTACCCAACAAGTGAGTACATTCACATGTTTTATATGAATTTGTGACAATGCACCTCCAAGAATCCTCAATGAACTTGTTATTTGAATGTTTTTTTTGTAATTATATTAATGTACGACTGCCTCGGTGGCGTAGAGGTCGCATGCTCGACTGCCAATCAAGAGGTCCCAGGTTCGATCCCCAGGTCAGGCAGTGTTAAATATTGGATTTTTCCATTAGGAATAATCTCAATAACTGCCTGGAGTCTGGAACTGTGCCCGGTAGATGGCAATAGGCTCGCCCCCTATAACATGGGACCAATAACATACTGGCGAAATGTGGGTGTATCTACTATGGGACTGAGTCCTGGGTACACCTCTGCCTACCCCTTCGGGAAAAAGCCGTCAATGTATGTTATGTTATGTTTTATTAATTAGGTAATTGGCAATAGCCGTCTAATTGATTGAATAATAAATAAATAAATAAATTCTCTCATTTTTGTATGAACGTGATTGAACTGAATTTGTGTGTATGTTTATTTCGTTACTCGTTTATATACATAACTAGTTGTGCCCCGCGGTTTCGTAGTTCGTAGTTATCGTTCCCGTGGGAATATTAGGATAAAAAGTACCTTATGTGTTATTCCAGGGTTATCTACATATCAAATTTCAGTTTATTCGTCTTATTTAAGGTGATTCGTCTTTCATACAAAATGAAAATACACAAATACGAAGAAATAGGAATTAATTTTTTTGTGGTTCGCTCTTAATCTGCTCTTTATTTGCGCCAAAACATATTTGGTTAATGAAAACCTTACAGTTTCTTCGTATTTATAATAGTTTTTAGGTTCTATCAAAAAAACCATACGGTTTTCTTTAATAAAACATGTTTTTGCCCAAATAAAGGCTTCATCCAGAGCCAACCACAAACAACTGAGTGGAGAATGGTTCTCTATTTCTTCGTATTTGTTTATTTTCGTTTTGTATGGAAGACGATTCACCTTAAGAGCCTCTTTCACCATTCTCAAATAAAGTGCTGAGTAAGCTACTCGTCTATTAAAGTGGCGTGAAGTCGCGGTGCTAATTTCATAATACTACGCCTCTACGCTCCTGATAATTATAGACGCAACAGGAAACATAAGCTTCTCTCAACACCTCCTTCTCGTACGGTCTCTCGCGCACGCTCTCCGATCCCGCGAACCATCGCTGCTCTCAACGATCTCTTGGACATGAGACCCGAATTTGATGTATTTGTGGATGGCTGGAAGACGATCTTGTCAGTATGCCTGGAGTTCTGTGAGGCGAATGTGTGAAAGATTTTTTTTGAATGATAATATATTTATGCAAGTATTCACTTTTGTTACATAGGATAAGATATATAATATATAAGAAGATATTTAAGATATTTTACAGTGTTCTTCGAAATTATTGTAACTTCGGTAGTGTTATTGGGCAACCGTTCTGTCGAAGTATAAATAAATAAATAAAATAAATAAATAATGTCCGAGTCAAAGAAACTGTCCTGTTTCATCAAACTGTCAAAAGTCACTTGGGACTTGTACTTGCCGAGTAGCACTAATCGGCGACTAATTAATGGACACTTGACTCGAGGATTGTGAAAGAGGCCCTTAGTCCTTTCGACTTAAGCCTTTTGACAGCCTCGTTGGCTCAGACGGTAGTAACTCTGCTTTCTGTGCTGCAGGCCCCGGGTTCGATAACCGGCCAGGTCAAACATTTGTGTGCATGAACATGTCTGTTTGATCTGTGTCTGGGTGTTATAAGCGTATATAAGTATTTATATAAGCCATCTGGTTACCATAGTAAAGGCTTCTAGCCTAGTTTGGGGCCAGATGACCGTGTGTGGAAGTTGACCCATATTATTATTAGTATTTGTATTAGTATAATGAAGTTGTAATGTATTTGTCCGCAGGGAATCTAAACGCGAGCGCGTGTTACGTGAAGTGCGAGCTCTAGCCAAACTGGATCATATCAACATCGTGAGATACTTCAACGCGTGGGTCGAACGGGAACCGCCCGAGTGGCAGATGCTACGGGATAAGGCACTCATTAGGTAATACTACACAATACTACACCAATACTACCAATACTATACTACTTTTTGTTTTAAGTATTTATTTATTTTATTTTATGATAGCGAGTGACAAGACGAGCAAATCAGGTGGCTGATGGTAAGCATCATGATTGCCCATATCAGACACAGTGACACCCAGTGTTTTGAAATTCAAAATTCTGCGCGGCACTGCACTGCGCCTGTCACCCTGAGATATGAGTTGTTGAATCTCATCATGCCAAGTAATTTCGCAGTATTTTCGCCCAGTATTTTAAGATGTGATGTAATAATAAAGAATTTATCTATCTACACCTACAATGCGCCCACGGCGAGAGTGGTGGTGCTCATCAATAGGTGTTTGCAGACAGTTCAGAATGCTGACATACATGCTGATGCCATTAGCGGCCCGTATAAGTATTTTTGTTTTTATTTGTGTCGTGTGTGTATTTTGTAATGTTGTTTTTATTGTGTTATGTTTGTGTTTTGTTACATCTAGCTGTATGAGTGCTTTGGTTTAATCTGGAAACTCATATTGTTTTTGATGAATAAATTAAATTGAATACTAAAGGGACAGAAGGGACACTCCTCAATATCATTTAAATAAATAGCGACTCTAGCTCCGACGCAATAAAGTGCAATGCAGGTCGCACAGCGCCTAACTAATTATCGCTATATTAACATACAAGCTGCCTCTCTTTCTATCGCGTATCTATCTATCTATCTGTTCTCTCTGTCTAGCCCATAGAAATGGTTCCGTCAAGACGGACGCCCCGGCTACTTGTAGCTTCAGCGGAGTGTCCCGGGGCTGGTAATAATATTTTATTATTCAATACAAACAAACACGCCTTTTTCCCAATAGAGTAAGTGTACCCAGGACCCAGTCCCATAGTAGGTACACCCACACTTCACCAGTTATGCTTTTTAAGTTCCGTGTAAAAAGGGGCGAGCCTATTGCCACCTACGGGGCACATCCCAGACTCAAAGCTCTCATTGAGAAAATTCCTGATGGAAATTGTTTTGCCCACCCTATGGATCGAACCCGGGACCTTATTCACCTTATTGTTACCTTACAGGGAGTTAGAAAGCCAGTCGATACTATCCGAAGACTACACAACAACGCATGTATCTACCCCGGCGAAAATTCCCATCACAGATAACAAAGCAAAAGGGGACAGCGTTATACTAAATCTGCAGAAACCTTTCGACAGCTTTGGGTATCCTAAGATGCCGGAACCTTCCAAGAGAAATAGGTATTTACTTCACATTTTTTTATTGTGTTTTGGTCTCAATTTGCTGATTTCCTTTTTCCGGTTTTTTTTGGTATTATGATGTTTTTGTATAGGCTTATATATGGGTCAGTGAGATTTTTAAATTAATTCTTTTTTTTTATTTGCACTTTTATTGATTTTATCACTGTATAGCATGAAGATTTTTTTTTATTTGTTTAAGCCTCGCACTCATTATGGGACATGTGAAGTTGAATGGCAGTTTCAAAATCTAAATATGTTTTAAACTTTCTAACTTTACAATATCTGCACTTTTACAATGCTTACGACACATTTTTCTATGATCGTATGACAAAACATTCATCTGAGCTAGGGCTGTGTGGCTCTACGCTCTGTGGCTAGGAGTCTGAATATAAATATATTAAATATTGGTAATCATACACCATTTTGATTTTTATATGGCGGGTCACCGTAAAGTAGTTAAAATATATACCTCGTATTTAACATCTATCATATTTATCTCTAGGGGACATACTCTTGCCGAAGAGTTCGACATATCCTATGGTTTAACTGAATACTAAATATTCCCTTGTTTACTCCGAATATAATGAACCCATGCCATCAATGTAAATCATGATATTTTGTGGACCTATAACTTTATATTCTCATCATCATCATCTCAACTGTTGAAAGACCACTGCTGGACATAGGCCTCCTCTATAAAGGGGGTTTTTCCAATACTCTCCACGCTTGGAAGGCGAGTTGTCGAGCGCAGTTTGATGGTTTCACACAGAGGACGCTGCTGCCTCCTCTGGATCTGTTAAATAGCTGGCTGTAACGACAATCACGGGTAGATAAGGTGGAGCACTATTCTGAAGCCGGTAACTCCGCGGCCGTGATTTATATTCTATAAGTGTGTGCGTTGTCTCCGTTTCCGTCAAAATATTGGGATAAAAAGTACTTAAAAGTTGTGTGTTATTCCAGGGTCTAAACTATCCACGTACCTAATTTCAGCTCAAACGTTCAGTAGTTTTACCGTGAAAGAGCAACAAACATACATTAATCCATCCATCCTCACAAACTTTCGCATTTATAATATTAGTAGGAAGGAATATAGATAAATTACAGATTATACTTCATCCCCAATAAATCAGGAATATGAAATCGAATGGGTTATTTGGCTTGGGTTATTTTCGGAGCAAACAAGGGGGTTATAATGCCATCTTCAAAGAAAAAGTAGCGTTATCGTCATAATCAGCCTGAACATAAGCCTCCCCCATATAACGCCATAAACTATTCATATGGGGGGGGGGGTTTTGCCGTAATCACCACGCTTGTGGTGATCGCAGCAGCTGGAATACTTGGTGCCGGCCCACTCCTGCAATATATTATGTATCTATAGGGTCTCACGGCTCCCACCAGATAAGAAAGGGTTGGCCCCATTACATAGCCGGGAACCACACGGCTAAAAATAGTGTAATTAGTAATAGAAGTATAATTTTGTACGGTAAGGTGGGGAGACTCCCCCCCAGCATACGTGCACCGCGCGGGGCGCCCCCCCCCCGCCCGGTCCCTGCCGGCGCCGCGGCTCTCTCCTGGCGGGGACGCTAGGGATGCCAGGCATGGCCCGTAAGAATATACGTTTTTAATCCCCGACACTTATTGGCTTGGCATGGCTTGATTGGTTTTTATAGGTATATTTCTGGGTTACCACATTCGGAATTCCTAACGAAAACTCGCACACAAGTTTAGTAGGGGAGCCGGATAGTAGATTTTTTATTTACTCGAGCGCGACAGATTAACATAATATTATGTTAGATGCATTGCACCCTATTGAGTTACTCCACCAAATCTATGGTTTCTCTACACACATCTGCAGGACAGCTGATCGAGATATTTAATAAAAATAGTTTATTGTAAGAAATATTCAATCTTTTAGTATTAAATAATGGATCGAAAACAATCCTTATTTTATTAGTTACAATTCTTATAAACCACTTTGGTTGGTTTGGTGGATTGAGCTTGGTAACACGCTGAAAAGTGTGTACATAATTTATAAATTTGTCCGTTACTTAAAAAAATGTTTGTTAACGTAGCGGAGTGGGAGCATTACAAACTCTCACCGGGTCATACAGAGTCCCACTCCGTTTCCTCACGTTAAATGACTGGATTATGAAATTGAAATAACGCACTTTTCAGCACGTAATCAACCCAAAAACCAAATCTGCCGTGCTTGTGTAAATCCTAAAATCACCTATTGGGCTCCCCTACTAATTATCTACATGACATACATACTTAAGATGATGCATCTTAACCTAAAGAACTTGCAAAAGCAAAAACATTGCGAAATTCACAAGAAAAAAAATGGTCTTTCCATACATATTTGCTGATTAGCTGATCTATTTTGTATGAGAACTCATAAACACGTTGATAATTGGAATACTGTAACAGAACTTTGGAAGTCGCCGAATTTGGTTGACTCTGATTTCGCTTTGCTTCTCATTGATTGTTGTGAATGTTTGTGCTTTTTGTATGTATTGCTCGTATAATATTTTAAGTTATGGAATATTTTTGAGTTAAAGTAATTTCGATTGGTGTCGGGGGTTCAAAATGAGGGTCAACATTCAAAATTATGCCTTATGTGCGGCGTCTGGAAATGTAACGAATATCCTTTATTAGTTTTGTAATGTAGTGATTAATAATGTTGCTATAACTAATAAAAATACATTAATGCTATAGTATTACTTATATCTTATAATATAATATATAATAAATACTTATATATATTATAATATTCGTCCAAAAAGAGATGAGAATTATTTTAAAATATCCCAACATATAAATTTGACTTTTTTCTAAAGTTCAGTAACAGAATAGAGTTTTTAAATTAAAAACCATTTTTTTCTGGAACTTTCCAAATTTCGCGTCCACTCTTTTTGAACTAACTATAACCGACTACAATGTAAATGAATGTTGCTAAAAATAAATAATAGATACAGGGAAACTATGTGTAATCAATAAATAAATAAATTAAATTAGCATCCTCATATTATTATAGAGCAATTGTCCTTATCATTTGGAAAAACTTCAATATGGAGCCAACACTGTAATCACTTAACGTATAAAACGTCAACTGTTTTAGACATTTTGCTATTATAAGTCAAACCATCTTTAAAAAATTGAATTTGTTTACGCGATTTGAGACTTGTCTCCATAATAAAAGTTGTTTCAAAGATGAGTACATGGAGTAGGCGCGCAGTAAGAAAAGCGCGTTTTTACTCATAGCCAGGCCAAAGAATACTAACCATTACTACGTAAAGAAGCGACACTCACCGAAGAAGAGACGCGACTAGCAGTAGGCAGTCAACGATGCAGTAACGCTCATACGCCCGCACACATGCGCACGCGTATACACACATATACACAAAGCTATTGCGCGCGGCCGATTGTATGGTATGGCCAGCCACGGCCAATGGCGAAAAACCTTTTGGATTTGTCTAAAGAAAAAGGCTAAAGAACTTTTTTGACATTGACTTTAAAGGATTCTTTCAGAAAAGCGAGCCAATATACCGGAATATATAAAAAACATTACCAGTAATACAAAACAAAACCAAACAAGGGTCTCGTTGTAATTAAAATTTTCTTTTGAAATGATACAGCTGCTATAGCTTGTTTTTGTTATTTTTTTTTTTTTTTTTTTTTTTTCGATACAAACGTCACTAATTAAGTCTCAGCACTTAGTATATTCCTAAGGCATTCAACTCGCTCGCCTATTGTACCTTCCTATATATAGGTATATTATATTATTATAAGAAAATTTTAACTAAATATATACCAATATTCTTATTATAACATAACATAACATACATTCACGCCTTTTTCCCGAAGGGGTAGGCAGAGGTGTACCCAGGACTCGCAGTCCTTATATTCTTATTATAACCGTATAAAATCTTGTTACAGATCGTTGAGTTGTTCAGACAGCATAGTATTCGACAGTAACGCCCCAGTTGACCATTCTATACCGTCCAATTCTGTGGTCCCATCAAACTCACTGAACCACGGACTTTCTGAGGCTAAAACTAATTCCATGGACAAGAGGCTAGAACGGATTAAAGAATGTGATTATAAGACTGATACCACCAGTTGTGTAAAGAAAAAGGTAGGACAACAAAATATTTTCCCGAAGGAGTAGGTAAAAGTGTACCCAAGACCTAGTCCCATTGTAGGTACACCCACAGTTAGCTTGTTTTTAGGTCCCGTGTAATAGAGGGCGAACCTATTGCCATCTATCGAGCACTAATCCAAACCTCAGGCTGTTCTTGAGAAATTCCTAATGGAAAAACCGACTATCAAACTAAAACTTACTTATATTTAACTTATTTTTTACTTATTTATTAAATTTACTTAATATTAATAAACACATACTACCATAATGACTATTCGTTATAAGTATTACCACATCTATTTGTCACATGTACCTATATTTTAAGAAATCATTCAAAAATGAACCTTATACCGTCGACAGAAGGGCCACACGCGTCACTGGTCGTTGGACGCGTGCGTGAAGACAAGCGAACCTCCTCTATATCTCTACATACAGATGCAACTGTGTAGAAGAGACAGTTTACATGATTGGCTGAGGAGTAATGGCACGGCTGAGAAACGGCCGGCTATAAAGGTGAGGATTATAGACCTTATGGCTTTGGATTTAGGGGTTTATTTAGGGTTCGCAAGCAAAGGTTTTAAAAAACTTATTGTATAGGGTTATTGGTAATAAGTTAGTACCCTCCTAAATAACCCAGATAAAACGACGGGACTTTAAAAAGCCATTTTTTTTCATAACCTCAATTTTCTCTTCTTATTTTTATTTTATTTATTTAATGAGTACAGCCAAATTATACATATAAATTTTTACATAATTTTAATTTTACATAGTCAAGTTCTTATATGTATAACAATATATAGCTCTTCTGTTAGATCAACTGATTATAAGCCGGGTCAATAAAGAAACGAACCTAGAATAGTCTCTAAAATCATGTCCTCTCGCTTGCACACATGTTAGAGCACTAGACATGATTAGCACCGCCATTTTAGATATTATACCTTATTGAACCGTCTTATACCAATATTCTAAAAAATATTTTAAAATAAAATAGTTTCAGTAATATTCCGTATTATATTACTTAGGCCTTACAGAACGGGTTACCCCAATTACACCTATTACGTGGGAATATCGGGGAAAAGTACAAGTATGTGTTATTACAGGGTCTAAGCTACTACTTACGTACCAAATTTCGACCCAATCGGTTCAGTGGTTTTGGCCTGAAAGAGTAACAATTTTTATTTATGATAGTGAGTAACAAGGCGAACAAATCAGGTGCCTGATGGTAAGCATCATGATTGCCCATATCAGTCACAGTGCCACCCAGTGTTTTAATATTCGAAATTCTGCGCGGCACTGCACTGCGCCTGTCACCCTGAGATATTAGTTGCTGAAACTCGTCATGCCTAGTAATTTCGCTGGTGACATTGCCCTTCAGACCGTTAATGTTTGCACATTACTGCTTGGCGGATGAATAACTGGCAAAGGTGTGGTACTTCCCCAGGCGGCCCCCTGCAAAAGAGGCCTACCACTACAAAAAAACAAACACTACAAATATCCATCTATCCATCCTCTCAAACTTTCGCATTTATAATATTAGTTGGTTGTGGACAACCCTATATTGTCATAGTTTCAGGTCGCCAAGGTTCCCACGAGGCCTCGGACATGACGTATTGACTGCCTCCTATATATCTTATAGGAAACTATAGGGACCTACATTTTAATGTGACATACGAAACACGGAAGTACCTTGGTGAAAATTCCACATAGTGATCCAGGTACTCCGGATTTAAACATCTAAGAATATGTATCTTTTTTTACTACAACTAGTAATCGTATTTATATGTTTTATTATTATTAGTAGTACAAGTAAGAATTTCTAATGTTTTAACATGATTTGTATTTGAAATGTATTTAATTAAAATTTTATAGTCTATGGTTTATTACTGTGTTCCGGTTTGCAAGGCAATATAACCAGCAAAATTACTGGGCATTACGAGATTCAACAACTAATATCTCAGGCTGACAGGTGCAGTGCACTGCCGCGCTGAATTTTGAATTTTAAAACACTGGGTGGCACTGTGTCTGATATGAGCAATCTTAATCGTTACCATCAGGCACTTGATTTGCTCGTCTTGTCACTCACTATCATAAAAAAATCATAATAAGGTTGATTTTATTTCAGATAAAGTCGCTATTCAGTCAGATAGTGTCTGCAGTGGATTATGTACACAGAGCTGGTTTAATTCATAGAGATTTAAAGCCCAGCAATATATTGTTCTCACAAGAAGGCACTGTCAAGGTAAATATGGTTTTTCATTAGTTTATTTTTTCACAAAGTCATTGAATACGGACTTACAATTATTTTTTTTTAATTTCTTTATTGGAACATTTTAACAATATTGATATAAAACATTATAAACGACGATGCCTGCGAAAGTTTGGATAAACTCTCCTTAACAGCTATACAGCTCGTTCCAGATAAATCTACAGATAAATTTTAATGATAAGATTTTAACAATAATTTTCGAAAAGAGTTCATAACATATTCTTTTTTTTCTTTTTCTATTTTACCATCTACAATCGTAAAAGTTTAAGATTAATTAATTATTAAGTTACAGAAGATAAACAATAATAAATTCGTCCAATACAATTTGTAGGTGGGAGACTTTGGTCTAGTGACGTCAATGGGTGACACCTCTCAGGATGGGGAGCCGGTCGAGGATACTGATGTCGGATATCAACGGCATACTTATAGAGTTGGTGAGGTTCATCTTATTATGTTACTTATTTAGAAATAATATTGAAGATATGTCCACTCCAGGTCACAAATGAGCAGCATGCTGGCAAATAGACAAGTATACCAAAAAACTGTCTTCCAACAAACTTTTTGTAGTGGTAGGCCTCTGCAGGGGGCCGGCTGGGGAAGTACCACACCTTTGCCAGTTATTCATCCGCCAAGCAGTAATGTGCAAACATTACTGTGTTCCGGTATGAAGGGCAATTTTACCAGCGAAATTACTGGGCATGATGAGATTCAACAACTCATATCTCAGGGTGACAGGCGCAGTGCAGTGCTGCGCATAATTTTGAATTTTAAAGCAGTGGGTGACACTGTGTCTGATATGGGCAATCATGATGCTTACCATCAGACACCTGATTTGCTCGTCTTGTCACTTATTATCATAAAATAAACTATTTTACATTTAATATTTTTGTAGGCAGTCAAAACATAAAAAGTGATAAAATAAAAGGTATTTTCAGTAATATCCGCTTTTGACTACGATATTATGAGCCACCATGACAGATTTTATTTCTCAATAGCACCTATGGAGTTCGATGAAAAGTTCAAGTCATAATAGTACTCAATTAAATAAATTGTTAAGGCATACGTATGTAATGTACGCATAGTGTAGGGTTCCATACCTAGATACCAGTGGACGTCCTCCGGCTGGTGTTACAGTACACGTGTATCTGTATGCGCAGGCACCCACCTGTACATGTCCCCGGAGCAGGCGCAGTGCAAGCCGTACAGTTACAAGGTGGACATCTACTCCCTCGGCCTCATCCTGCTGGAGATGCTGCAGCCGTTCGGCACCGAGGCCGAGCGCGTGCGCTGTCTGCGGGACGCACGGAGAGGACAACTACCCGCCGGGCTGAAGGCGACGCATCCCGACGAGGTCAATATCATGTATTATGAGGATTATAGAGGACAAAGATGCCCGGAAACATATTGTGAAACTATCTGCTGAAAAAATTAAGCCCAAGTTTTTTGTGCGTTCTTCTTGTAGAGATCTTTCCGAACGCACGGTAGACTCAGTACTGTTTATCTTCATTGACGTGCAAAAGTGTCAGATTATGACCTATTTGAATGAATCTGTTTGAATTTGAGTTTATGTTAGGGCAGGGGGCGTCACTAACTACGTATGGAATGGGCACTGTCATCCGCCCACCAATCGGGCCCGGGCGGGGACCGTGACGGACCGAGCGCCGTCGGGGCCGCGGAGGCCCGCAGCCCCGACACATGGCGTCGCGAAGGAACACTCCGGGTTTTTTTTGCACGAGCAAATAATGATCCATCCGATTGAGCTGTTTGATATTATTTATATCATAAGTATAGCGAAGGCCTCGGGAATCCTACTAATATTATAAAATAAGTGTGTCGGTCTGTGTGTATGTTTGTTACCTCTTCACGCTACAAAACGACTGAACTGATTTGGATGACATTGAGATAGACATACACTTTGGCGTGTGAAACTGTGGGGTTAATACAGAAATAAACCAGAAACACATAATACTACTTTTGCGGTGTTTAGAAGTTTGCTATTTTTACCCCACTGCGGAAGGAGGAGGGTTAGGTTTCTTTTGAAGATATTTTTGTTGATCGGTAAATAAACACAATAAACATTTATTATAATATGTCATAGAAATTTTACCTGCTACGTGCACTGCCTCGATGGCGTAGTGGATGGAAGCATAACTGCCGATCATAAGATCCCGGGTTCGATTCCCAGGTCAGGCAGTGTTACTTGTATTTTTCCACTAGGAATTATCTCAGTGACAGCCTGGAGTCTGGAACTGTGCCCGGTAGATGACAATAGGCTCGCTTCCTATTACATGGGACCAATAACATACTGGCAAAATGTGGGAGTACCTACTATGAGACTGAGTCCTGGGTACACCTCTGCCTACCCCTTCGGGAAAAAGGCATGATTGTGTATTATGTTGTAGAAGTTTTAACTAATACATTTGATTTCAGACCAAAGCTCTCGAGTTAATGCTAAGCGAAGACCCCTCACACCGTCCGACCGCGGCGGGGGTCCGCGCGAGTGCCCCTCTATGGGAGCCCACAGACCCCCGGGGACATTTCACATTACATGACAACAATAACATATTGTGTTGATATAACACATCTAGAATTAAGATGAAAGGTCTCTGTCCACTATACTACAAAAACATGAGAAAAACATGTTACACGGTAGAGTGAGATGCATGAAGCTTTCTAACTCTACCCTGTTACATGAAATGGAGCAAACGAGTACCGCCAGCGGTATTGTTCAGGTTAGAGCATTATACCTTGGGTAGAAAACCGTTTTCTTTCTATATTGTGAACACTCCGTATCATACCCACTGCCCTATTTCAAAATACCTATATAATAAAAGACATTTACAAAAATCGTTTTATTGTATTAATATTGCAAACCTAGTAATTCATCACCTAATAAAAAATACCTTGGAACACGTGTCGTACTATGAACGTATCAGTTACGGATAAGAAACAGCCCAATAGAACGTTTCAACACTGTTTTATAGAGAAATATTGTCGGAACGTAAACGCTTCGTGCATGACACGCGAAGGATTTGGTCGGTGACGGAACGATCTAGTGGGCAGTCTCATGCTTTTCAATATGATGAATATTCATTTGCTAATGGACAGACACGTCGAATAGTATTTAACTTCAAAATATAAAGATTTCATTCATTTTTAAAACTGCGCTTACTTGTATGCCATCCATCTTATAAACCTTGGCATTTGGAAAGAAATGCAACTAGAAATTCGTGAATGTTTTATAAGAACAATCGCGACGTTTGCATAGAAACTAGCGCTGCGTTCGAGTGCCAATATACGACGGTTTTATATGATTCTTTATACTCATACATTCATAGTTAGTTACTAAAATTGTTATCATGTTCTTAACTGTTTCTATACTTACTATAAAATTATGCTATCTGTTTTTTTTTTATCTTTGTTTAAATTTTCAACAATTACTTGTGTTTTCACTCTCATATGTAAGTACTAAAATAATTCTAATATGTCGTAAACATATATCATTTGATCTATGTTACAATCTTTAACAGTTTTGTATCGTTCTTGTGTTTTCATTGTTATGAGCTAAACAATTCTTATTAATTCTTATGTTTTCTAAATATAATAATTAATTATCAAATTATGTTACTGAATGTCTCTTTTATATATATTTCAAAAAAAATCACTTACTTAAAACTTTTTAAATTCTTGTTTTATATTGTTTTCTTATGCTTTTTTTTTTCAAAGTTTCTTACTACATAAGTACGCTATACGAATAAGCGCAATATATTTTTTAAATGGTTCATCTATAAAATATAACATCTTATTCGCTTGAAACACAATATAAATATGGAAAGAAAAGTTTTACTCGCGATAGCTCATCTGTGAGAGTGCCGCCTCGAGGATTGGTGCGGAAGATGCGGGTTGAAATCCCGCTGATGGATGAAGTTTTTCTTCCGTCTTCCTATATTTATATTGAATATCACTTGATATAAACAGTCAAGATTTAGTAAATAAATGTTTTGCCTTTATTGTCCAGAGGCTTGTTTTGTAATATTTTAATGGAATTATGTTGTCGTTTTTTTAATGATGAATGTCTCTGTACTACTAGTAATGTGTACATAATATACTTGTTTCGACCTAAATAAATAAAAAAAAAACGCCAAAAATAATACAACATAGGGTACCTACCTACTATGATATGTTAGGCTAAGTGAAAGTTTTTTTGTTTTCTATAAAAATCAGGGATAAATTAAAAATATAACCATAAACATCTCTACTCCAGTGATGACAAACTTTCAATACTTTTGAGTATTAAAATAAGATCCAATCTTATTCTTATATTATATTATATGTATATTGATAGCAGTAAGTATGTCAAGAGCTTTAGTTCTTAATCATTTTCCAATCATGATTGTGATTTTATTGTAAATAAATTAGGAATGGTCGATCAAAAAGGCACTTTTACAGGTTTGAAAATTATAACACACAAACCAATAAAATAAACGGTTTCGCCTTAAAGTGGAAAAGTAGCTTTATTTTCGACATTTTCCAAACTGTCGCAATCATTTTGAAAATGATTGAAAGTATTAAAATAAGACAATATTAGTTTTATTAATTATTATCGTTGAAATTAATTAAAATGGCAAGACTGCGATAAAGTTGGTCGAAAGAAAGCTTAATTTTTTATATTTGTATGGACTGTTACTATACTATAGTATAATTAATTGTAGCTATTGCAAAATAGCTTCTAAGTTAATAGATTTAAGACTTGTTTTAGTGTTAGTATTGATGTGGTATATATTTTACTTGTTAGACTACATAATAAGCAATTAATATTACGAACATTTAGAGTGTGCGGAAAATAATAGTCACGGCCAAGATCTTAATTAATAATGTTCCAGTACAAAATCCCTAGGCCCATTTAAAGTTTTAAACTAAATCCTATACCAGCGCCCCCTGTGGCCGGACCATTATTTTCCGCATAATCTCTCAAGTTTATGTTAATCTATATGGATTGTTTTGACTAAATTTGCTTATCGAAATGAACGAACGAAAGGTTGCTGTTGATACATATTTTAATCACTTTAAATTTATGTTAAACAAATACATGGTTTCCTCTTGAGGGTCGAAAATGAGAAAATCACATGTAGTTTTGATAGGTTTCAGCACAACCTGGACCTATTTAATGTATTAAATACCTCCATAGCTAATTATGGTGTACTATAGTAATTAAAGTTGAACCGTCAAACCCTACAACTTTGCCTCCAGGGGTATCTTTGCCCAAAATGCATTTTTTAAGGAAAATCGTTTTTAGGAAAAAAATCTCTTGCATTATGGCAGCATTAATATTTTTGGTAGAAACTAGATTATGTTTCTGGCATCACTGTCTATAGCGTCTGCAGCCAACTTCATTCAGTATCCTGTCATAAATTGCTGAGTGAGGGGCTTAATTTTGCGGGCAAATTTTTTTCGAAATACTCGGGTAACATTGCCAACTCACTTTATTAGGAAAGTTTTGTCTGTATTAGTAGGAATTTGAAAGAAAACGGCCTAAATTGCCCTGAAGTTTATACTAGTTCTTATAACATTGATCTTAAAGTTATAATTTCCTTAAAAAAAACGACATGGGTAATGTTGGCTAAAAGTCGACTAACTTCGCCCGCCATCAAAATCATCGAAATCATGTAATAAATATCGTCCTAAAAATATAAACACTATTCTAATCCACACACACATCCCAATGTTGCAGACTATAGCGACAAATACCAATGCGTCAGTAGAAAACACATGAGATATCTTAATTTTATTGAAAAAAGTGGGCAAAGTTGTAGGGTTTTACGGAAGTCAGTTGTAAGAATTATGTACTATTTTGGATGGACGACGCAATAAAAGACCTAATTGTACTTTTTGTTTCATTTTATTAGATAATATTACATTTTGCATAACAACTTAGGTCTTCATGTTCATTTCATGAATAGTGCGAATAATTGTCGTTACTTAAGTTTAGTACTATTATTTATTCTGTGTGGTCATCGCTGTGTGATTCCCGGCTATATAATAGGGCTACCCCTTTCCCACCCGATGGGACGGCTCCCCCCTATAGAGGCCCATACAGCAGGAGTGCGGGCAGCAGTCTCTCAGGCCCCAAGTGTTACAACTGCTGCGGGAGACAACACAACCAACAAGCGGCACCGTCTAAGCTATATGTGTCCATATCTATAGGTTTTCCGGCTGATGATTTATTCTGTGCTTCAATGTAAATAAAAAAAATTAAAATTCAGGGTGCATTCTTTCTGCTCCATTATCAGACCCTAGTCACCATCTATCTGAACATATTCTATCTGAACTATATCATTGAGACGATTATATATTTATATCTATCTGTACATATTCATTGAGACGATTCAAATTTGTCCAAACACTATATTTGACTACTGACCTATATCTGGACCTGGGTAAACTTACCCACTAGGTCAAGTTTACCCAGTCGTTGCAACATTGATGACAGGATACCAAAGTTGTTGGTTTCAGGGCCACATAGAAGGTCTATGTACATTATAATTTTGGTACTATTTCATACGTAGTATTATTATCTGTGACTGCTTCGGAAGCCTCGGAGGCGTAGAGGGCACAAGCTCGCCTGCTTATCACGAGGTCCCGGGTTTGATCCCCAGAATTGAATTATCTCAATGACTGCCTGTCTGGAACTGTGTCCGGTAGATAGCAATAGGCTCACCCTCTATTAATATGTTTGTGTACCTACTATGGGACAGAGGACACCTCTGCCTACTCCTTCGGGAAAAAGGCGTGGTTGTATGTTAATAACAATATAGGGCAATAATAAAAATCACTATAAAAATAATAATGCGTGTAATCAAACTATAGTCATATAACATCTTATCTATTGACGCCGATCACAATAATAATACTTCATGAGTTAATACTATTTATAATAGTACAATGAATAATAACATTAAACTTAAAGTTAACGAAAACTAAAATATAAGTCGGTTAACGAAAGCTGGCGCAGTAACGGTACTCACACACACGCAATTTCAATAACTACAGACCTACAAATCTAAGAAGTACCGTTTGACAGTCCTTATTTTGCCTTGTTTGAGAGATTTGTATTAAAATTTAGTGATTATGAATTGTACGTACATCTTGTTATAAAATTATTGAAATTTTGTGAGGTACGCCAATGCAGTTATTTCGGCTTGAAAATGGTTTGAAAAGATAAAACGTCAAACAATACTTCATAGATTTGCTGGGCTGTAGTCCTAACAAGAACTAAAAAAGAAATTAAAGTAGGTACATACTTACATATCAAACTTACAAGACCTCTTTCTTTTTCGGTCGAGGGGAAAAAACAAATATTATGGTAAACAGCGTGCACGTAACGTTATTCGATGTTACGTCCATAAACGATACGTAGGTATATAGACACTAGCGAGACAACTTTCGTAAATCGACTTGGTACATAATATTATGTAATTTCGAAGAATATATGAATAATATTTACAAAAATATGTATTTGAAAATAATTCATAATGTATAATATAATGTCAGTTTAAGGTGCAATTCGGTGGCCGACTGCAACAACCAACGGCATATTAAACAGAGAGGAACTGAATTTGGTTCATAATAAAAAATTAAATGTTGAAGGTAGTTTTTTTAGGTTGTAAAAAATAAAATGATTTGGAATAAGAACTACGAATAATAATAAGTCAGGAAATGTAACTAGGAACAAATATCACTAAAAATGGTCCTCCGTGAAATAAATGACGTATATTTTAAACACTAATCAATAAGAAGGTTATTGGTAGACATGACTTGTGATTGGTTTAAATACAGAACAGAGGCAGCGATTGGTTCGCGAGCGTATTATAATGTCAGCTGTTATCAGTTGCGTCAAAGAAGAAGATTTGACGTGTGCTCACTTGCAATGTAAATGGCCGACTAAGCCCCGCGTGTACATTTTATTTATTTTTATTTTATTTATTTATTGTACACCAACACAATATACATTATTTCATTTGAATAAATTACATAAAGAATTATACATGGTCAATGCTATTGTAATAATAGGTGCAGACAACATTCAATTATATTGGGCGAGTTTTAATAAAGTAAAACATAATAATTAATTAAAATTTTCATAAAAGTGGTAGGTACATTAAATTGTTAAACAATTGTTAAAAAAATTGTTAAATAATAATAATACATTGAAAAATTATATTAATATTAATTTAAAGTATTTTTTTTTAAATGAAAAAGAATGGTATATAATATTAGCTTTGGAATATTTGGAACAAAAAAATAATAATAAAAATTATGGCTTATTACAATAATGTGTGTTGACTGTTTTTTTTAAACTTGCAAATGTTATCAGCAAAGAGATCAATATCGTCCAACTTTGCAGCAGTATTGTATACATAGTTTTTAAGCACCACCCACTTGTACCTAGTTTTCGTTGGGTTATTTTTGGGGGCAATTACATTTCCTGACTTATTATTATACATATTCCGTCCCGTTGAAATACCTGGTTCTTTCAACCGTAGATTTCTTCAGGCTTCGGAAGTGGACTCAGTCGAACGAGTGAGCGCTCAAAGTATTTATTATAATACATAATCATTAACTACGCCCCTTTAACCCGTTAAAAAAGTATCACATGTGTCATTCCAGAGCCTAAGCTACCCACATATAAAATTTCAACTAAATCGTTCAGTAGTTTTGTCGTGAAAATGTAACAAAAATTCATACAAAACTCTCGCATTTGAAACATTAGTTGGATGAGATGAGGTATGTGTAAGTAAAATAAAGCAAGCATTTTCTATTATTATGTTTTAAGTACACCTTAAATAACTAACAATACTTTAGAATAAAAAGGCAAATGGATTTTAATATTAATATCACAAAATATTGATATGAGAAATATTAACACAGCAAAAAATTTATTATTGGAAGTCAAGATTTGCGACCTATAATAACAATTTCTTACATACAAATATGTATTTTAATACGAAACAGATAAAGATCAAAATCACATGTGAATTCCTAACAGATAAGGTTGAGTTTCACGATATTATTTCGACCTTGACCTTGCAAATCATTAGATAATAATAAATGATACCGTCTCCCCTACAGGAAATATGTCCTTAAGCTCTTTGCCCATTATATCGTATTGGCGTTACATTAATATGAACGTATCCGAGCCGGCGACGGATTCGGAACGGTATACCTTGCTTGCAATACAATATTTTACAAAAGTTGTAGTAATACTTAAGGGGGTGCATGTACCCGTCAAACTGAACAACTCTTAAAAGACAGAATTGTGAAATTCCAAAAAAAAAGACAACTTCCCATACAAAATAAATCATTTGATCGGAAAATTTGTATGGAGTCTTTTTTTTATGAAAATCGCCATTCTTTCTTTTGCAAGTTTTTTAGGTTGACGGGCAGATACTCCCCTGTAGGTATTACTTCACCTTTTTGTGACACGTTGTAAATATATAACCAAAGACCATTACTATAATCGTCTTTGCTATAACGTACCAAGACCGTTATCATAGATAATGTCATAGTATACTAAGAACAGTCTTTTATCTCATGCCGGTCGGCGAGTTAATAGCCTCAGACAGGTAGCGGCCACTTACTATGAAGACGAACTACTGTTCTCAGTTTACTGTGATATTGTTGAAGAAGAGGCTATCGCTCCATGCACATCACGTGACAGTCACGAAAACGGTTTAGTGGGAAAGTTCTCATACATTTATATTACAATTTTTTTTTCGCCACGGCCCGAAACGTTCCAATGACGTACCGGTATAGTGGGTAAAGGGCTTTAGATGGACTAAGACGCGAGTTATAATTAGAAAGTACATATTTGCATATATACTAAATAGTTAGTCATAACTTTATTGGTCATCGGTCAATATATTATTTTGTTATAATATTATACATATTTTACTATAAAAGTATTGATAAGATGTCAATAATATGATTAGGTTATGCAGGAGAATGATTATGGGTTGTGTCAACCCATAACCTAAATTTCGGAGTACCAGGACGCTTAGATCCTACAAGGCCTCCGACGTGGCCTAATCGAATAAATTATAGCTTCATGTGTGACAGCTTAACAAAAATCAATATTTTGGTCATATTTTCTCAAATTAGGTACATAAATGATATCATATCAGGTAGTTTATAATTCAAATGATTGATCAAATATCCTGTAAGAACTTATTATACGGAAATATGGGCAAAAAATTGCTTTATGTTTAGCTGTCACGTATCAAACCATCTTTTATAAGATGGATATATAGGTAGTTTATGGGCCGTCCGCGCCTAGATTAACGAGTAAATGCCACGTGGGATGAGTTTTGAACCCGGCGCTCCTAAATTCCTTCTGGGCCACGGACGTTGTATTGTAATTTTTATGGGTTTTGTATGGGAATGTGTTTGATATATCATTCTCATTCCGCATAACAATTTTTAGCATAACCTTACTGATTTCATAACAATAAGCACATCACGAGCGCGCATGGGCCTTTGCATGACTACATGTAAATGTAGTACATGTAATGTACATGTAGTCATGTAAAGGCCCATGCGCGCTCGTGGATACACTAGTACATTGTTTCTGTGTGTGTGTAACTATTTTATACGCATGCTCACAGACATACAATGCATCAATGATGACAATATGCATCAACCGGGTTTTATATTATATCTCTACTATTTTTACTTTAAGGCGCGGTGCACACCTAATTCGCCCTCTCGCTCACACGTACCCACATTTATGAAGATAAAAAATACTACATGTAACTAGTAAAATAAAGACAACTATAATAAAAAAAAAACAAATCAGTTTCAGTAAAAAAAACCAATTGAATACAAATAAGTTTTCATGTATGAAATCCTGCACAGAGAAAAATCTAAGAAAAAAATACACTGAAGACTTGTTTGGATTTAATTGGATTTTTAACTGAAAGTTTGTATTGTTATTTTCTAGTTCCTAGTAGACTTTATATTTTAGTAATTATATGTAGTAGTGTTTTTTATATCTTCAAAAATGTGGGTACGTGTGAGCGAGAGGGCGAATTTGCTTTGCACCGCGCCTCGCATGAGTCATGGAAACAAAGCTGAGTTCTACATAAGTAGTTACAACAGTTTTCTGCCACGTTTTAGTGCTGTTTCTAATAAGTATAACGTCTCTATTTATACGAAAGCTCGTAGTTACACATGTACATTTACGCACTCAACTAAAACCATCTCGTATTTGTGAGACGCAGGATTACTGTTAAGTTGTTTCGAATGACCCTTAAAGCTGTTTGCCCTTTGTACCAGTACGTTAGAACCGTTATATGAACGTATTCGACCAGGTGACAGATACCGGTGTATCTTGCCCACTGTATCATCACCGATCTTATAGAAATTTCACGGAGAGCTAACGCGCCGTGTACGACGGTCTCACATAACGGTCTAGTGGACAAGGTTTCACATATTTCTATACAAAGATATTTTTTCGGTTCACGGCCCATAACGTTCCTATAACGTGCCGGTGGTAGTGGGCTAAGAGCTTTAAGAGACACTAGTTACCAGTAACCCTGTTTTATTACAATACCAACTATTATGTCAACTCTTATTAAAGCTATGACTCGTATTATTGTTTTGCAGGAAACTCGGAGTTTTCCTCTCCTTAACAGTCCTCAACGCTTGCAAGACTCTGGCCGTGTCGATTTCATTCTCTGAAGCCTTCTCATTATCCAAACATATCTCTGTCATTCTATCGTTAAATTGCTCTATGACATTCACTCTATAATCTATGGTCGAAGCCACAGGATTCGCCGTCAACCATAGAAACTCCAAAAACGGCAGTTTACAAATATGCTGCACCTCTTCTACGTCTTCCACCAAATTACAACTTAAATCTAAACTCACCAAAGAATAAAGCCTGTAGAATCCTTTCAGAGATGCCACTTTGTTTTGCGATAGATCTATTTTAACTATATTGCCTATTTTGGAATGCCAGTTTTCGCATATTGAAAAATTGTTCATAGATAAATTTAGATGCCTCAGTTCGTGTAAAGATGAGATATCGCATAATTCTGTGAGGCGGTTGGATGATAGGTATAATTGTTGCAATCCTGGGACCAATTTTATCGCCCAATCTATACTCTTTATGTTGTTGCTTGCGAAGTTGATTTTTGTTAGCTTTCTCCATTTCTGTAAAGGACAATTTTGTTTTTGTTAGAAGTTTGTTTTTGATGTGTTTTTCTATTATAAGATTTAATTTAATTGTGCGCATGTCTGATCTGTTTCTGGGTTTTAGATAGATAGATAGATTTTTATTGTACACCATACACATAGAAATAACACACAAATGTCATTATTATTAAGCTTTTAAGCGTGAACCTAGAAAAAAGGCGGCGACTGAGTCTTATAAAACAAAAAGAGAAGCACCATAGTAAGCCAGCTCGCTAATACAAACATGACGGTACACACATTCTCACCATAGAAACAATACTAGTACATGTAAAAAGAGCCAGGGGACAAAAAACTTGCAAGATTAATGACTCGAATAACACAACATAACATACAATCACGCCTTTTTCCCGAAGGGGTAGGCAGAGTTGTACCCAGGACCACACCTCGGACACTCGACTCAATTCCAAACAAAAGCCTACTACACGCTGCGCACATGGAGTTTTGTACAAGCGCAAGAGTGTGCGTGAGGTGATTTCTCATAGAAGCTCGTCGAGAGCTCAATCTAGCTCGCGGGGTTAGGAAGCCCCGATTGGTTGTCGGATGACAGTGTCCATTCTATATGTAGTTTAATTATCTGTTCTGTGACAGGACTCAGTCTCATAGTAGGTACAACCACATTTAATCAGAAAAAGGTAGGTAAATGTTATGTTTAATAAATCCCGCCCACACACTACTGACCCTAATATATAATTCTATTAACAATTGTATATTAAATAAACATGAATAACCTACATACTATTATTATTCATTAAGATAACGAGACCATTAGTGTCACACGTGGCGATGAGGTCACCGAGTTAGATAACTTCTAAATAATATTGCTTAGCACAATATAATATTATTATTAATTTGTTTTAATAGTGCAATGCAACAGGACATTTAGGAACATTGTCATGAGCAAAGGTCTGTTTGTCTATCCACTAGAACGGTACGGAAAAGGAATATATTCGAAGTATTCAGAACCCGCACTTCTGAGGTGCGGGAGCTTTTAAACGCAATACTGCCACACCATATAAATCTTATTAAGAGGTGCTGGCCTCTTAATAAGATTTATATGGTGTATCCACGAATTACCCATACAAACGTTATACCTAAATTATTTACAAACAAAGCACACAGTCACACTAATACCAATTGCATTAAAGTTAGAAAACATACATTCACGCCTTTTTCCCGAAGCGGTAGGCAGAGGTGTACCCAGGACTCAGTCCCATAGTAGATACACCCACATTTCGCCAGTATGTTATTTACACTATGCCTGACCTGGGGATCGAACCCGGGACCTCTTGATTGGCAGTCGAGCATGCGCCCTCTACGCCACCGAGGCAGTCAAGTTAGAATCAAGTTATAATATATTATTTTTCATGATAGTGAGTGACAAGACGAGCAAATCAGGTGCCTGATAGTAAGCATCATGATTGCCCATATCAGACACAATACAACCCAATGTTTTAAAATTCCAAATTCTGCGCGGCACTGCACTGCGCCTGTCACCCTGAGATATTAGTTGTTGAAACTCGTGATGCCCAGTAATTTAGCTGGTAACATTGCCCTTCAGACCGGAACACAGTAATGTTTCCAAATTACTGCTTGGCGGATGAATAACTGGCAAAGGTATAAGGGTATAAACTCACCACTGTATCAGCGACACTAGAAGGTTCCTTATGCAGTATATCAACAAGTAGGAACTCATTGAGTGACGTGACGCTTGCTATGACCACTGATAAGCTCACCAGTGTCTCTCTGAGGCTACCTGAAATTATATATTGGCGTATAAAATGCTAGACAGTTATTAAAAACTTAATGTCAAAAAAAAAAATGGGATGGAAGTCTTTAATTTTGACATGCGATAAAGCGATGGATATTAATAAATATACAATTGACATAAATAATTCAATCTACTCTTTTTTTTTTTTTTTCCACACATGGTCATCTGTTCCCAAACTAGGCTAGAAGCCTGTACTATGGTAACCAGATGACTGATATACATACTTATATAAGCTTATAACACCCAGACACAGATCAAATAGACATGTTCATGCACACAAATGTTTGACCTGGCCGGGGATCGAACCCGGACCCTGCGGCATAGAAGGCAGAGTTACAACCATCTGAGCCAACGAGGCTGTCGCTCTATAATGACATGGTTACGTGACAATAATCTCCAAGTAAATCTGGCAAAAACGAAGTTCATTCAATTTAGTATGTATGGTAGAATACATCGTGAACTGAAAATAGCTTATGATGGCAATCAGATATCAGAAGTCGAATATAGAATCGATATTTTTGGGAATTACGGTTGACAAGTATCTCAACTGGAAAGCACATGTGGAAAAAGTTTGTAACAAGCTAAACAGCTTTGTTTTTGTGCTCTACAAACTACGCAAAACATCAAATCTTGCCACGATACTGAAAGCGTACCATGGATACGTAGCTTCTGTGCTAAAACTATGGGCTGATTCTTTGGGGCAATTCGACTGAAAATCAAAGAGCTTTCGTGGCGCAAAAAAAATGCGTGCGTGCAATTGCCGGTATACCGCCATGGGAGTCATGCAGGCCACTATTCAAACAATTTAAAATACTAACACTGCCTAGTAGTATGCACATTCTGGAAGCAGCAAAATTTGTAAAGTTTAATCCAAATTTATTTAGTACTGCAAAAGATATTTTTTCAAAGATATTAAATAAAAGAATTTTGATTTTGATTTTGAAAATACACAGCCAAATTGATAACAATTACGCGAAACAATGCACAAATTTTTTTTTAAAAGAAATTGAAAACAATATTGACATATAAAGCATATTATACATACTAATTAATTAGGTAAATAACTAAACATCGTACTTCCTATGCTGTATGCCTAGATCTGAAACGGTGTACCCTGCCCTCTATAACATTTCAACAAAAAAGGAAAATAGAACCCTCATAGGATCACTTTGTTATCGTCTGTGTGTTTAGACGGACAGACGGACAGCTTCTGTCAAGACAATTTTTTAAGGGAACGCGTGGAGGTATCAAGTTGAAATTGATATCAACTACTCAGATCTGCGGTCCCTTGTGGCTGTAAAAAAATCATACTTCTAAGTTAACGCAATCAAAAGTATCGCCATTTTACTGCATATTTCCATACTTTGTGCAAGGAACTAAATAAATGGCGCTGTATGTTCTGTAGGCGAATTGTTTTTTTGGGATTGAAAGCGGTTTGTTCGGGTATCTAGGTGTGGAACTCTACACTATGCATACATACGTATGCCTTAACAATTTATTTTTTTACCATAGATGGCGGCACAAGTAGACGATGTGCCTGATATTCGCAGTTACCGCTGCCTACGGACACCTGCAACACCAGGGGTGTCGCCAGTATGTTGCAGACCCTTCAAGACTATTCACTCACCTTTTGAAGAGCCCTATTTACTATTTTTAGTTCTAGGAAATAGAAAGTTTTCCTTAAATATGGTATCAATTAAGAGTTTATGTACTATCTATCTATCTACATGAGTCATGAGTAAATACATTGAAGGTTTTATGTACACAATAGAATTATGTACAAGGCTTTACATTCAATGTCAATTTCAGTACAAATAGTGTAATTTCATTGTAAATGTGTGACATTTACATGGCCATGTATGATTATGTATAGCTACCAATGTGTGCAAAAAATGTGATTTTTCAAGTACATAACATAATATCACGCTTTTTTCCCGAAAGGTGTAACTAGTAAAACCTACGCAGAACATACTCGTAAATGTTATACTTTCTATAAATTGATCCTTAAAATGAACTATCAGATTTCAAAATCAACTCGTTCGATTCTCGGCGCGAGTATATATATTTTTTTTTTTTCAAAAATGTACTCTGATGCAGTTTGAATTTTTATCTAAATCGGTCACATAACAACAGCGCTAGATGGCGCTGGGAGTCGAGGTAGAGCACGCTGGGTTTTGTTTACCTGTTACAAAGGTAACTTTTTTATATTGTATGGAGATTTATAATATAAGCAGTTAGTAGGATATAGATAATTACTTCGATTCCCACAAAAATCCTAGTTATTTTATGGATTTATTGGGATAATATTTGAAGATAATCCACAGTCATACGTATCTTACTAATCTTATAAATCTCAAATCTTAGTAAAATGTATGCATAACATTTAAACAAAGAAATACCTATATTATGCAGATCAATGACTTATGATTAAATCCTTTGTATTTTCCATGTTCATAAATCCATGTTCAAAGCAATTTGTTCTTAGGAACAGGTGTTTATTTTCAAAAGCAATATTATGTGATGAGCATTTTACTTTTTGTATAATACTAATAATAATAATAATATGGGACAACTTCCACACATGGTCATCTGGTCCCAAACTAGGCTAGAAGCCTGTACTATGGTAACCAGATGACTGATATACATACTTATATAAGCTTAAAACACCCAGACACAGATCAAACAGACATGTTCAGGCACACGAATGTCTGACCTGGCTGGGAATCGAATATTAATAGTGTGGTGTAGAACTGGTACTGACTATGACATCATCCTTTGAATTGATATAAATAATAATATATTATTATGTATTGTATTTGAGTACTATAGCTGTGCCCCGCGGTTTCACCCGCGTAGTCTTCGTTCCCGTGGGAATATTGGGACAAAAAGTACCCTATGTGTTATTCCAAGGTCTTACCTAATTTAACATACACACACATACCAAATTTCAGCTCAATGGGTTCAGTAGTTTTAGCGTGAAAAGTGAACAAACATACACACAAAATAAACACCACTAGATGGCGCTGGAGTCGAGTTAGAACACGCTACCGTTTTTTTTACCTGTACCATACCTTTTTTACATTGTACCACAGAATACTAATACTAAAGAGACAGAAGGGGCACTCCTCATAATTATTCAAATTAATAGCGACTCTAGCTCTGACGCAATAAAGACCTAAATTGCACTTTATTGTGCCTAACAAATTATCATTATATTAATCAACAAGCTGCCTCTTTGTCTATCACATATCTCTCTATCTGTTCTCTCTGTCTAGCCCATAGAAATTTCCCTGTTAAGACAGACGCCCCGGCTACCTATAGCTTCATACCTTTATTGCAGTGTCCCAAACCTGGTTTGAGTAAGTTTTATGTTGCAGTTTTTCTGGTTAATTATTGAAGACCTTAGTATTAAACTATTGAAATATACAAATACAAAAAATTCTTACCAACACTCTGTATACACTTCATAGGCACTCCGATGATCTTCAAATGCAGTAATGACTTAAAAGGCACCAGATCAAACTCCAGTTCATTAGGCACAATATTGCTGGTCCCAAGCTTCTCGTAGCAACCTTCTACGTTTAGAGAGTGGAGTTGTGAACAGAAGTCCAAGATATGGCTGAAGTCACACATCTGGTCTTGTCTTTCAGTCGGTGGACAGGCCATTTTGAACCGCTCGCTTATTGCATGGAGCTGTTAGGACAGAAATCTATTTACTTCCAAATGCCGTACGTACCATCACCCCTTGTTCCCGCTATGGTCGGCAGAGGCTATTTCTTTCCACTTGCTATGCTCCTGATTTACGTATTTCACTTTTTGCACTTTCATCACATTCTTCATACTACATACTTGTTGGTTGAGAGTACTTTTAATTTGTACATTTTTCTTTTTTTACCAATAATACTGAGCTGATAGGGCTGAAATTTGGTGGATGGGTACCTTAGATCTTGGACTTAAAATTTCAAATAAAATTGACTGAAACACATAGTGTACCTAATTATGGAGGAATTTCAGATAGATTATTTGTTATGAAAAATTTTACAAACCTCCAATGGGGTAAATCTATGTGATTTCTCATTTTGCAATAGATTATCGCCCTCCAGAAACAGTTTCTTGGCCAAATCTTGCACTAAATACAATATATCGTACACATGGAAGTCTAAAAAATGAGCGAACTCGGACGGCATCGTCAGCTTCAGGAAATTAAATACATTTTTCAGGTAATCATTCAGGGCTTCCCGCCTTTTCTCCACAAACTTCGACGATTTATTTCCGATGACCTTCTTTGGTGGCAAGAGTTCCTTAGAAACTCCATAGTCAACTACCAGCCTGTCGTGAAGTTCTACAAAGTCACTGTACCGATGATACACGTCCCACTGCACAGAACCCACTTTTACTACGATTTTGTAATACGTAACACCGTCCTTGGTAGTTGCATCGTCTACGAGCACAGAACTGTCTTCGCGGTGGTTCAGAAAAGATGCCATAATTATGAAGACACAGCTTGTTATAATAAAGTTTACAAAATTAAAGTTTAATTTAATTTATCTCGCATTTTAATGCGGCTCGAACCACTTCCTTCCAATCCAATTTGTTGACAAAATCAGACAAAAGTGTTGCCAGTGGCCGATAGTAAAAAGTAACATGAGACAACTCGAAAAGTGACTTTTCACGTGGAATGTAACATTGTATTAATTTATGTATAAAACAGCACTAAATACTAATGTAATAATGGTCCTTTAAAAAGAAGAGAAAAAAATATGAAATAAGTATATAAGTATGAAATTTTTCGAGTAGGTACATTGTAGTACTGATTTGCTCGTCTTGTCATAAAAAAACTATCGTAAAAAAAAATTAAGCTTACTGACCACCAACGCATAACCAATTCCGTCGAGTGATGGTATCGTCGCGTAATAAATGCAAGATTTGGTAAATCTTGCATTTATTATTATTATTAACTTCTAAAAAAAAAGCTCCTTTTTTAACATTTATTTGTATTCAAATTGAAAAGGGAAGCGAATCACTTTGTTACCACTTACTTAAAATAATGAGTTATTTTGATCTAACAAAGAAAAACAGGCGAAATTGCTAGATTTAATAGGACTCAAAGATTACACAACTATAGCAGTTCTAAGAAGTACCGTTTAAAAGTTCTAATTTTGCCTTGTTTGAAGGATTTGAATTTATATATAATGATTATTTACTAAATATAATTATAATTAGTGATTCACAAGATGAACTACTACTGAAGAATTGTACATCTCATGACAAAATTCATAATTCCCATGGTTTTACGAACTGAAATTGTGGAAGTTCGCCCATACAAGGTTATTTTTTCTCTCTGAGAGCTTAAGATGAAACGTCAAATGGTACTTCTTAGATTTGCAGGACTATAAGTGCAAGCTCCATTTGCTTTTGCTATGATCATTATTCTTCAATTGTGAGAATGACTAAGAAAATAAACGATAGCACGAAAGTACGGATCCAAAGTCAAGTGTGCTATGACTGCGGCGCGGCGGCAAACGAAAACTTCCTTGAGTGCGTTCTGTTTCACAATTTCGTTTAGTTTGCTAGAAAATATTTGATATTTTTATAAAACCCTAAAAGTAACGTAAATGTTACATTTTGAGTCGTGTTACATGGAGGTATCATGAGTGGTCACAAGTAACATAAAATGTCACAAAAATAACATTCTGGCAACTGGCAACGCTGCGCAAAAATGACGCAATTAATGACGGTCCCTTTCCTTTCTTTTCGTCACTTTAAAAAAAAAAGTATTGACGGCTAAATATCAGCCGTCAGAAAGATTTGCTGTAAGTTTTTTTTCTTCATCTTTTAGGACCCACACAAATATATTACCAGTGTCAAATAAATTGAAAAGTTTTCAAAATCTTGAATATTCAAGTTCTAGTCAAGTCAGTCAGGACGAGTTAAAAACTCGCCTAGTCTAAATGTCACACCTCTAGTAAAATTGATGGTAATTTACTAGCGGCTTGTTCATAAAAACGATAATATAAATGGTTCACGTTGCCGGGCATCAACGGGAAGCATTCCCGATTTCCCAATCAAAGTGGCCACCCCCACCCACAGAACCACACAGACACCCACAACAGAACAGAATAGAATAGAAGGGTTTGACATATAAGCCAACAGTCTCGACTCCCAAGCAGTCCTAAAATCGAGACAGCCGCCCACTCAAGGATGATCCATGATCCAAGTGAATAGGTTCACCGTACGCCGTACACTACACCTAACTTTCAATACACCACCAAGTATTATACGTTAATAGTTGAAATGAACCACGGAATTGCATGAATTTCACAGCACTACAATCGTTCGCCAATATAATAATAGCGGTAATCCAATTTTGAAGTTTATTTGCTCGGAGCTCCGAGGAAGTATATCTGTTAAACTTGTCACTTGTCAGATGCAGATTTGCCTAAAATCTAATGTCACTAGTCCAGCCGTGGTTCACTCCCATACAAACACATGTAGTCTTAGTGGCAGTCTGTGGCAGCTATATATGTCTATGAATTTATACTTATATATATAGTGTTGCTAACAAGCGAACCTGAACTTTTGAATATTTGATTTAAGACCCATTTTCAAATACAAATTCAGTCACTGTGGGATATGACATTACTGACGTTTCTGAGGGAATTCCTTGTAAGTCTGTAGTCGTTTAATCATTCTCTTTGTTAAGTCTATGGCTCAAACATTTCTCATATTAATTATCTATGATATGTATATTTTATGTAAAGTAGCAACACTAATGACCGCCATCTTACATCTAAGTAGTGATGCCCTCCGATAGCCCACTATCGATTATCGCCATATTAAATAATGTTATGATACAACATAAAGCCGCGGCACCGTTCGCTCGTTGCAACATTAACATCCACATCGTTCAAAAACATGCCGCGATCCATACGCCAACAATTTGAAGTAAAGTATTAGGGGACTGAGTCCTGGGTACACCTTTGCCTATCCCTTTTGTTTATGTATTGGGGTATTCATTATTCGTTTATGGGGAACTGGACAGCCCATTCCCTCAGGGTATCTGGGCATTAGTATGCCAAGCTTCGGCCGAGGAAAACCTAGTTAACAACATAATATAAAATAATATACGATTAATTTTGTAAATATGTATTAATGTACAATTTTATTTATTGGTTTTAATAAATAGAATGGTAATATATATATATATATATATATATATATATATATATATACGATAAAATTATGTCTATGCTCATATTAATCAAAACTTCACAGCTTCACTCATATAGCTCATAATATAAGCTAAGCTGCATTATTATGAGAATATCCCGATTTTTCTTTACTGAATAATAGTAATGATAACTATAGTTTTCGGGTACGACAATTATATCGTCGTTGCGTAACATAACATACATTCACGCCTTTTTCCCGAAGGGGTAGGCAGAGGTGTACCCAGGACTCAGTCCCATAGTAGATACACCCACATTTCGCCAGTATAATGTTATAGGGGGTGAGCCTATTGCCATGTACCTATGGTCACAGTTCCAGACTCCAGGCAGTTATTGAGATAATTCCTAATGGAAAAATCCAATATTTAACACTTTGCCTGACCTGGGGATCGAACCCGGGACCTCTTGATTGGCAGTCAAGCATGCGCCCTCTACGCCACCGAGGCAGTCACCGAGTTGCGTAAATGGAATTTATACTATTTAAAAGTCATCTACAATAACATCTGCCACATATTGTGGTTAATATCTATAAATATCATAAATATAATTCTCATAAAATATAATTTTGATTCATAACTAAATTTTTTACACCATTACTATCACATATCATATAATAATATATTATATATTATTAATATCACCTATATCAAAAATTGTTGATCTTCAAGAAACTATCATAATTGTGGATAAGCCGATCGATACCTTAAAATAATTTTGAGGTCAACCATCGACAGTTAGACATCACTAGTTTTGTTGTTTTGATAGCTTGGCTTTTTACGTGTTTAAGAATTTTGAATAATTATTTGAAGTATTTATCCATAATACCGCAAGGAAAAGGTGTACTAATCATTTATATATCTAATAGATGTAAATCATACGTGGATATATATCAACAATGTTTAAAAGATCGAAACCATGCCGTGTTGTTTTGTGCTATTTGGAAGTATGAAGAACAATTATATTCATATACAATATCATCACATTGTAAGTAATAACATTGATTTCGGACAAACGTACATAACAAAATACATAAAAATGCATTATTAAATTAATAATTTTATAATGTCATATAACCTCTAATTTTCATCGAATAATTATATTTGATTAGTTTATAAAAGATTTTCACGGAATGATATACATTCTAGGTCACTACAGAGGATGAAAGCTCGTAGCAAGCTTTCAATTATATAGAACTTGGCAAAGTGCAGCAGCCGATCAGAGAGTGAAAGTACTTGGTATAGTAAGAACTTCAGCTTCAGTCCACCTAAGTCTTGTTCACACCCCACATAATATTATATTATACGAAGTCGAGAAGCACTTAGGGTAAGTGGACCATAAATTAAATTAAAGTCAGCAATGTCAGTAATGAATGAAAAATTATATAAGTAACATACTCCTATAGTCACTGATAATAATAACTTACACTAGTTTATTTTGTCTAGGATGTTGTCATTTTCTAATCACCACATAGGCTTATAAAATCATAGCCAAGTTATCAATGATGCAAATATTATCTAGTACATAGATTTGACGTTTGGTTCCCGGCTTTATATAGTTCCCAAGTATTCCAACTACTGCGATCATCGAGCCGCCTGCCAAGCATGGTGATGTTGGCAATATTTCTCCATATTATGAATAGTTTATGGGCGTTATATAGGGGAGGCCTATGTTCAGCAGTGGACATCTTCTGGCTGATGATGTGATGTGACATAGAATGCCAATTTCTCGGAGTTTTAACTGTAAAGGGCACCATTATGTTCTATTCAGCTTATATCCTCGACAGCCTCGTTGGCCCAGATGGTAGTAACTCTGCTTTCTGTGCCGCAGGGCCCGGGTTCGATCCCCGGCCAGGTCAAACATTTGTGTGCATGAACATGTCTGTTTGATCTGTGTCTGGGTGTTATAAGCGTATATAAGTATGTATATCAGTCATCTGGTTACCATAGTACAGGCTTCTAGCCTAGTTTGGGACCAGATGACCGTGTGTGGAAGTAGTCCATTATTATTATTATTATTATTATTATTATTTCGACTTGGAGCTCTGGTTTAGTATTGCATTGACATAATGTGGACTTTTTGTCTTGAGGCTATCATATTTCAGATGGCATGTTTACCTGAAGGTCCCGGATATAGACAATATAGTAATAATGTTATGTAGAGAAAGCCGGAGAGTCCAGAGGGTTTGTATGAATCTTGGTGACCCAAACATTTTTTGACCACATACCCCACAATGGTCGGACTCAAGCAGTTTAATTGGGGAAACCCATGCTGTTAGAGTATAAATATACACACAATTATTTAAAATTATACTCAAACAGAACGGGTTACCCCAAGTACACTCCTTGATTAATTCACATGAGTTATGTGGACAACCCGTTTTGTCCGAGTTACGGGTCGCCAAGATTCTTACATGGCATCAGACATGACCTTATCACTGCCTCCTACATATCTTATATGAAACTATAGGGACGTACAGTTTAACGTGTCATCTGAAACATGGTACCGCTCAGGTAAAAAGTCCACATGGTCCATATTTGCTCCAGGGACTCCCGATTTAAAGCCGGACATATTTCCACTGGGCTACAGACTCAATGGCTTGAGGTCTGAGGGCTGAGAATGTCACACTGTCGGATAGGGAATTCTATGAATATGTGATAAAACCTACAGGGAGGTCTTCTGGGTGGAACCCTGGTAGAACAGGTCGATGGATCTTGGAAACGTTAGGGCTTGTGAGTGGGTGGCGGAAAATAAAAATGCATAAACCCTGAAGATTTTAGATGGGCGAAAAAAAAGATGGCCACTGATTCAATATTAAATTAAATTTTCAAATTCTTTCAGGTATGGTTCCTTAGACTAAAATGATTAAAACCTTGGGACGCTTTTGGGTGAAAAATTATTTGGAACTGGTCAACGGATCTCGGAAACTAAAAGACTTAAGAGGTATGGTTCTTAGACATCCAAAACACGGCCTTATCACTTGTTTGCCACCAGAGAGCGACTTTTCGTTCCTGCATGAATAGTTTTCGGAATGATTTATGAGGAGATCAAATACGCCACAATATTGAACTATGTATTTAGCTATATAGTAAAGCTACTATGAATTTATATTTTATTATGTATGTGATGAGTTTAAGTAGTTTAAGTAAGCAGTTAATCTGATCTGGTCAATACAATGTGTTGTGTATAAAATCAGATAGCAAATCCAAAAATACAAATTAATTAGCAAACTATTATTTTATTGTAGTGGTAGGCCTCTTTTGCAGGGGGAGCCGCCTGGGGAAGTACCACACCTTTGCCAGTTATTCATCCGCCAAGCAGTAATGTGCAAACATTACTGTGTTCCGGTATGAAGGGCAATGTTACCAGCGAAATTACTGGGCATGATGAGATTTAACAGCTCATATCTCAGGGTGACAGGCGCAGTGCAGTGCCGCGCAGAATTTTGAATTTTAAAACACTGGGTGACACTGTGTCTGATGTGGGCAATCATGATGCTTACCATCAGGCACCTGATTGGCTCGTCTTGTCACTCACTATCATAAAAAAAATAAAAAAAATATTAATATCAAATTACAAGAAGAGAAGGAACCTATAAAACACATTATGTGGTATGCATGATAATTGAAAATACCTAATTACCTTTGGCCTAAATATTTATCACTAAGTATTTACGTTATATGCCAATTCTTAAATGGAAGCCGTACATTATCATTGATTATATTATGTATTAGTATATGTTATATTAATATTGTGATTAATATACAACTTGATAAAATAGGCTCTAGTAAAACTTACAAGTACCCGTAAAGCTGAAAAAATAACTTCAAACAAATAAACACATGAAATTCACAACAAAAATTTGGCAATTCTTTCTTTTGTTACTTATTTACTTTAATTCACCTCCTTATGTATTACTACACCCATTTATAACACGATGTGTGTATGTTTTGTTGTAGCAATCCAATCAAGTGGAAAGCCCTTCAACGAGACTACGTCAGATGCAGTGCTGTTCTTCAACAAGCTCTTCGACAGTGTTAACGACTCACGGTGAGGATCTGCACCAGGAAAGAATAGGGGACCAGTCAACATCATGTTACATTTTGGCAAGAAGCCATCAAAACATTGGAAAGTATTTCATTTATCATCAGTAAAAGTAAAGCCATCTGCAGGGCACAGTTTCAGATTTCAGGCTGTCACTTAGAAAATTCCTAATAGAAAAATTCAATAACACTGCCTGACCTAGCTGGGGATCGAACCCGGAACCTCATGATCGGCAGATAGAGCTTGCACCCACTACGCCACCCATGCAGTCCGCAATAATTCATTTTTACAATAATGTCTATTAATTAATTGTTATTTTTAATAATACATTCATAATTATCGTAACATTAGTATAACTTGAATATATTTAATAATCCTTTCAAATGAAAAATATATGTCGTATGTGTAATTTATGTTATAAGCTATATTTAATATCAATCCTGCCAATCCTGGTGAACCACAATATTAATTTTATCATAGTAGTAGTTTAAGGTTACATAATATTATATTAGTTTTTATAATGTTCATTATATAATATTGTTATTATAAGTTATTGTAATCATTGCATAATATTATTAAGTGATTTATTTGGTATTTGCATTACATTTACATTTTTTTGGTATTGACATTAGGTTTTAAAGAGAGTGTTTTGTGATTGCATTATTATTAAGTATATAAGCGGTTTTTAATATTGTTATTGTAGTAATATAGTTAAATATTATTAAGTCATACATAGTTGAGCTATAATATTGTCATTATTTTAGTTTAGTTATTTATATAATGTTACAATCAGTAAAATATTATATCATCGTTAACTATTCGTTGGCGGCTAGTATGCATGAAAAGACACAAATGTTAATAGGAAGAAATAAATGGACTTGTTCATGGCATTATTAGATACTATTGAAAGTCATTAATTTGTAATATGAACTATAGTGAATTTTGTATGTTGATAGTTACTGTATGTATGAGCACTTCTATTACGATTTATTTTATTAATAATTACTGTTTAAGCACTGTAATTACAAGTCATGACACAGAAAAAGTTAGTTTAGTTATGGTGCTAGATCTTTGTTTAATAGTTATTTATATTGTTATAAAATATGTAACACATAATTTGTTAATCAGTTATTTGTGAAATATATTTAAATATCTTTAAAAATAAATGGACCTTAATTTAAAAATCCTGGTGTACATTATTAGGTTTATAAAGAGACCGTGTAGCGCCAAAATAATAAACAGTGAAAAAAAATCTTCTGTCAAATTTCAGGCTTATGTCAAAATCGACAGTGACTCCACATCTACCAAGGTCTGTAGCGCCCCACAGGTTATATGGAGAGCTTTTCTTCTATTTCCTCTCTGTTCTGTGCACTAGTCCACTAGTGACAATTATATGTTTTCATTTTCAATTTTCCACTTTTCGTGCCTAAAAATTACAATTACAGTGAAATTTAAACAATAAAAATGGTTTAATCAAACCTAAAACAACTGCTATTTTCTTGCGCTATACAAATAAAGCAAAATGCTTAGTAGATTCTCCGATGTTCTCCAAACTGCGGCCGATGTCGTGAGTATTTTGTTTTGTATTATATTGTTAAACAGCACAGAGTACTTTTTAATACACAACAGTTCATAATAAGTGTGTCCAATGCGGTGCTAGTAAATTAATAAATAATTTTGTAGTTAGCGCCGCCGGCGACACGGTTGGAGGACTTCGAATATCATTGGAAAATGATACTAAACTTCTACCAGAATTATGATGATACTGCCAAGGTTCACGTGGAAGATACCAGGATACCGCATCACCTGCACCAGATGCTGCAGGTTAGTAAGAATTAGAAAAAAGAATAAACATTATTTTGTTGGTCATTAAACATTGAATTAGGCACCTACCTTAAGGTCACTGTCCCTTGAACAAACACTTATTCACCATAAACGCCACAGACAGTCCTCTATGCAGAGGCTGTTTCATGGCGGAAGAAACGGTTGCCCACATAGTCCTGGACTGCGAGGCAGTAACCTCCTTAAAATCCTCGTAACAGTGAGCTAACTCTGTGAAGCCTGCGAAGTGCCCAGGAAGCTTCTGAGCTTCTGGGCGGAGTTAGGCTGACTAGATTAGCCAGGAATTCACATACAACGGACCAGATAAGAGTATAAGTGCGGAAAAGGAGTCCACTTTACATTACATTACATTTAGGTAGGTACCTACCAAAAATATCAAAGACAAAATGTTTTAAAAGATTTTTACATTTTTTACATTTATAATCAGCTGCATCCCACTATACCCATTTTATTTATCTCAGCAAAATTATTAATGCGAATGTTTCCTGAGTGTATATTTTTCCTCATTGCTCTAAAACCTACGAGCCAATTGGGCTTGAATTGTAACTTATGTAACTTTATAACTGAACTAACTCAGTCAAATCAGTAGTTAAAAACTTGGGGCAAAGATAATAGTCAATATTATACCCATATTATTCTTTCATACCCAATGCATGTAGGAATATGTATAAATATAAAATCAAGGTCATTTTTTTATATGAGAACACATGAACTGAATAATCTACTTTCTCTGTATTATGTAAATGAGTACCAGATTGAGGTTATCACTGGTTTATATCAATTTCAATAATGTGGTGCAAATTCAGACTCAAGGCTGTGTTCTGTGTCAATATAATGGAAAAATCCAATAACACTTACCTGACCTGTGAATCGAACCTAGGACCACATTCTCAGCACCTTTATCACACCTTTTTCTGAAGAGGCCCAGGTGTACCCAGGACTCAGTTCCATAGTAAATGCACCCACATTTTGCCAGTGTGTTATGGGTCCCATGTAACAGGGGCGAGCCTACTGCCACCTAATGGGCACAGTTCCAGACTCCAGTCTGTCACTGCGATAACTCCTAATGGAAAAATAACACTGCCTAAACTGGGGACTGAACCCGGGACCTTGTGATTGGTAGTTGAGCTCCCACTACCCCACTGAGGGGAGGCGAGGAGAATACATACTATAATAACATAATATACATACAGTCACACCTTATTCTCTATGGGGGTAGGCAGAGACTATTTCTGTCCACTTGCTATGATCCGGTCATATGGCTTTCACTTATTCCACTTTCATGACGTTTTCCATACATGCTCGTTGGTTGTAAGTACTTTTGACCTGGCCTTTCCTAACAACATAAATAATATTTATCATCTATTCCAGCTAATAGTAGAAGAAGAGAAAGAGCAGCAAGGTGGCACAGTAGGTCCGTGCCTAGAAGCAATCGTCCAGAGATCTATTTGCATACTCGATGCACTGACTGCAATGGCAGCGGCAGACCGACCGCCCGGCGCCAGGTCGCTCGCTCTCACCACGGGCACTGCATTATTGAGACGGACGCGGCAGCCTTGTGTTAATAGCGCTCATGTTTATAGACCACTACAGGTATGTGTTGTATCTATATAAAGCCTATACAACTCACAAAATGAGCTGCAAGCCGAAACTAAAAAGGAAACATGTGCATGTGTATTCCGGTCTGAAGGGCAATGTTATGTAACTAAATTACTGGGCATGATGAGTGTCAACAACTAATATCTCAAGGTGACAGGTACAGTACAGTGCCATGCAGAATTTTGAATTTTTAAACACTGGGTGGCACCTTGTCTGATATGGGCAATCATGATGCTTTCCATCAAGCACCTGATTTGCTTGTCTTATTACTCACTGTCATAAAATAAAAATGTGCTGGCCTATGAATAAGTAAAGCCTAAAATTGACAAAGATGTTCTCAATGGAGTTCTCCCTTTACAAAAAGAAACTCACAGAACAGATCTACTAGAAGCGTATTTGATTGTAGATGAAAGTGGAAAAAAAATCTATATAAATGGCGACAATACCAGTGTATCACACTGCAATTTTATATAATAGGCTAGTAAGAAAAGCAGCCGATAAATAATGAATTTACTAATTTGAAATTGATTTTTAATTGGCTGCTTTTCTTACTGACCTATTATAAAAACTTTGTGTGACCCACATACATCATACAAGCATTGTTTGACTGGTTGGTACCGACAAACTTAAGGAGTTGTTGTTGGGCCATGTCGAGATTACATTAAAATTTGATTTTATTTGATAGGGCCAATAATAAGATTTCAAATGTGCATAAATAATATTTTTAGTATCACCATTAATTATAATGAAATAAGCAAAGGTATTAGGATGCGCGTCGCCATTAAAAAAAACTTAGTGCTCAACCTCACTTTATTCAAATCATATAACTTAATCAGAACATAACAACATAACATAACATACATTCACGCCTTTTTCCCGAAGGGGTAGGCAGAGGTGTACTCAGTACCAGGACTCAATCCCATAGTAGATACACCCACATTTCGCCAGTATGTTATTGGTCCCATGTAATAGGGGGCGAGCCTATTGCATCTACCGGGCACAGTTCCAGACTCCAGGCAGATTTGAGATAATTCCTAATGGAAAAATCCAATATTTAACACTGCCTGACCTGGGGATCGAACCCGGGACCTCTTTATTGACAGTCGAGCATGCGCCCTTTACGCCACCGAGGCAGTCACTTAATCAGAAGAGGGCTATATTATAGAGGTACTATGTTTGGGAATACTATATTGAATAATACCTCTACCTGGCAACATAGGATAGACAGTGTAAGGTTTTCTGAGCCCTGATCCCTTGGATTCCAAGCTCATTTCCTTAACATTCAAAATATCTAGGCGACAGAGCTTTGGTGGACGACAAAAAACTTATTGAGCAATAAAAGCTACTAAAAAATTGAATGCATTTTTTTAGTCATCAGATAATTCCGAAATACATTGTATAAATAAATAATATCAAATGAAATTTACAAGAAATACTAGTTTTAATTTAATAAGATACCAGATACACCAAAGAGCGCTAGATATTTGCACAGAATAAATAATAATACTAAGGGCCTCTTTCACCATCCTCGAGTAAAGTGTTGATTAACTACTCGCTGATAAGTGCTACTCGGCAAGTAGAAGTCCCAAGTAAATTTTGATAGTATCACACAAAAGGCCAGTTTATGTGCAGATTAGCATAACTCGGGCATTATGAAATTAGCACTGCGCCTTACTCGCCACTCTAAACGAGTAGCTTACTCGGCACTTTACTCGAAGATGGTGAAAGAGGCCCTAAATATTTTTAATAACGAGGCTGGCGGCTAGCGCGCGAGCCGAGCGGCAATCATTTGCCAAACCCTATCCAGGAGGAGCGTTGGCCGTCCATACTGTGGTGTGACACCCCCTTGATATTAGTGAATGTAGCATGCATTTAAAGCAAATAATTGCAAGTATAAAATTAAGATGAAGATAAAATTAATGTAAGTGTGTGGAGGACATGGTCTGAGTTAAAGTTATTTGAATTGAATTTGTAAATATTAATTTTATTGCCAATTTTATATTTGGCTTGAATACGTTTGAACTGGGTCTTTTATATCTGGGAATCATACACATAATCTTTGTAGGCTTGAACGATAAACATGTATGGAAATTGTCCTATGTTGTAATTGTTTTGATTGTTAAATTGCATTTTTCAATTAACTATGTAATTAGTTTCAATAGTTTTTTTGCTATCAGAAATAATCACACTTTAACGTTTAAATGGATTCCTTATCTTATCAATGCCCATGTAACTGTGTATGTTTGTATTAACTGTTACGAGGTGGTTTGGAATTATGAATGCTACATTGTAAGAAATTCAGCGAAATTTATAATTACCAAATCACCATGCCACTATTGCAGTATTTATCTAAATTTTACGTTTTGTTTTAATGAATTGACATCAGAATTAATTAAACGTCATACAGATCTCTCATACTTTTTTTTATGAAAACACAAACCTTTTCGATGGATGAGATGTTTTTTTTTTCGCGATAATAGATTTTCTACATACTTAGTGAATATTGTTCCAATTGATAAGACACTCTAGGATGATGTTAACAGATTACAGAGTATCCCTGTATAAGGGAATGACTAAACTTTTCGACGCAGAATCCTCCTAAGACGATCAAAAAGAACATTATGGTCATGTAATAAAAGCGTTTTTCGTCCTATGCTGAGTTACATCGTTCGATCCAAAGCGATGCGAAAAATTCTTTCTAACTGGTAAAAGTCGATTCACTTGGAACTTGGTCAGTCTCGTAAAGTGTCTTCTTGTCAGCACAATAGGCTAGTTGACTAAATTTGAAAAATTGGTTAATACATTATCTTACTATCTATTTTACCCTAAAAACTTATTATTTTTGAAAAATTCGATCATTTATATTGTGTATTTTTGGTTTTAAAAAATCAATTTGAATTTACCGCAAAAACGCTCCAGACTGTCATGGCGTTTTGAATGACGTCACACCGTGACAAACACAACAAAGGAATCGTGTGTTTTTCTGGGAGTTGTTAGTTTTCTCTAATTAAAAATGAATTCCTCTTATTACAAGAACTGTGTAGTGCCCCAGTGTAAAAGTACGACTATAAAAACGCCAAACAAATTATTCATTTATGTTCCAAACAATAAACATATACGAAAAAAGTGGCTAAACCTTGCGAGGAGAGATGATGCTAATAGTTTATCTGCAGTTTCGAGAATGTATTTTTGTGAAGATCATTTTGATGTAAGTCACACAATCAACATATTTACAAATTTAAAACAAAAATAATGAATCATTATTTTTCAAGTTTTAATTTACGAGTAAAGGTTATGTTATGTTGTTATCAGGTAGAATTTTAATTTAGTGTTATATTTATTATAATTAACCAACATTTTTTAGCTCGTGACGACCTGAAATTTAAATAATACTTAGCAAATCTAACCTCAAAACCAATGTCCGGCAACTTACATTTAAGTATGACAAACTACGAAACAAATAATACTGTTTATGTTTATAATAAGTCAATGAACATGTATTATATAATTTACACATATTCATACTTACACAGAGGTTTTAGCATTGCGGAATTCCGATGAGCAAAAGTCAGTATTTGATGCGAAAAAATTGCCGAGCATGACGGCGTCAATTCTGGGTAAATTCGTACTATTTGCTTTAATAAATCCTGATTCCATAGCGAAATATATCTGTCTTTCAAGAAATAACTGAAAACCACTATGTTAACTTGTCAAAAATAGCTAAAAAACGAAAAACTAATTAAATAACTTGCTCTGTTTTATGGAAACGTCAACAACAACAATGATGTTTGCCGCGGTGTGACGTCACGCTTTCTGATTGGTGTTTAATATCACGTGATCGTACGCCTAGTTTTACGGAATTTATTTATTGAAAATATTATTAATCTTTATTTCGTTTTATAAATCATTTAGTTTTTTAGTATTTCTACATCTTAGTTAATAATCAGAAACAACCGTGCATCCGATTTATTTATAGTGGACACAACCCTATTCCCTTAACTGGTACGCAGAACTGACGATCATGAGGTCTCGGGGTCGATCCCCAGTTCAACCAAAAAATGTCATTGGATTTTCCATTAGGAATGTTCGCAATATGGAAAAAAGTCGAACTGTGCCCGGTATATGGTAATAGGCTCGCCCCCTATTTCATGGGACTTAAAAACATAACTGACGTAGTTTGGGTGTGCTGTCTATGGGACGGTCCTGGTTTCACCTCTTCTTACCCATTTGGGAAATAGGCGTGATGTTACTTATTAATACTGACTGGCCGGTTGGCTCAGCCGGTAGCGCCTCTCCCTTCTGAGTCGCAGGTCCCGGGTTCGATCCAAGTTACACATTTGTGCGATGAGCATGTCTGTTTGATCTGTGTCTGAGTGTTACAAGCTTATATATGTATGTCAGTCCTCTGATTACCATGGTACAGGCTTTTAGCCTAGTTTGAGACCAAATGATCGTGTGTGGAATATGGGACAACCCCATATTATATTATTATGCGAAACTAGCTGTGTCCCGCGGTTTCACCCGCGTAGACATCGTTCCCGTGGAGTATCGGGAGAAAGTACCCAAGTTTTTAATTTTTCTTCCTTGTTATTTTCTGTTATATTGTGGTACCAATAAAAAGTTTTCATTCATTCATTTATTCCATGTGCCATTCCAAGGTCCAAGCTACCTACATATCAAATTTCAGTCCAATCGGTCCAGAAGTTTTGGTGTGAAAGAGTAACAAACGGCCATCCATCCATCCTCACAAACTTTCGCATTTATGATGGTAGTAGAATATTTAAAAAAACACATCCAAATCGGGCCATTCGTTTATGAGCTACAACGCCTCACACGTCAAACTTATCACTCATTTTTCGGTTGGGGTTTAAAAATAGATATCTCATTAATATTTTTGTCCACAGCGTATGCTAATCCAATGCAACGAAAGCCCAGCTTCGCCAACAGAAAAGGAAGAAGTAGAGTTACTCCTAACTCTCTGCGGGCTCGTGCGCAAAGAGCCCGGCCTCGCCAACATATTCACCACACCATTCGTCGAAGACAAAACATCTCTACTCAGCATACCAGAAGACATCCAAAAATTAATACCAATCAAACGAAAAAAGCAAACGCCTAAGAAGAATCCCTTGTTCGAAGTGGAGTTGCCACCGAACCCGCTACAAAATGTGTCAATAGTGAGAACTAATTCCAAGGATGAGTACATGTCAAATAGTTCTGTGGCAGACGATGCGTCGTGTCGAAGTCAGAAGACTGTTTACGATGATAACGACAAGTTCTTGTTGATCGATTTGTTGCTGTCTTATTTGAACAGTGCAGTGAGTTTATTGTGATAATTGTAGAATATAGTATAGTCGCAGTGGAGTTACCGGCTTTATAATAGTGCTCCACCCTCTTTACCCGTGGTTGCTGTGTCGGCCGGCTAAGGGTTAACAGATCCAGAGGAGGCAGCAGCGTCCTCTGCAACAAACCATCGAACTGGGAAAGGAGCCTAATTTGAACATGTTACAGGATCTCCTAGAACAAGAATATATAGTTTTTAGTTCCGATTTTTTTGTGTCAAAAACAACATGCACAGTGCACCGCCCTCCCGCCCGCAAAATTGCATGCAAAGAGGAAATGCTATTTATTTTGTTAGTGACACCATTCATATATCGACACGTGTTTCGCGTCTACACGACGCATTATCAGTAATAACCTGATAGCATTTCCTCATTGCATGCAATTTTGCGGGCGGGAGGGCGGTGCACTGTGCATGTTGTTTTTGACACTAAAAAAATCGGAACTAAAAACTAAATATTCTTGTTCTAGGAGTTTGCAATGTAGTTCCGAAAAGTAACGCCACAATCAATTATGTTACAGGATAACCAAGTGGTCCTCCGGTCGTGCGAGGGTATAATGATAGTGTCCTCCCTCCCCGAGGACGACATAGCCAACCTTGTGACTAGTTGCAGCCCGGCGTGTGAAGCCATCATGGACATGTTAGCTGCCAAGTACAAGAGTATACCGGCCAGCGTCGATCCTAGCGATGTGGACCATTTGAATATTACTTGGGCGTAAGTATATCACACTAGTGCAAGAACGGTGGCTTTGCCCGCGCTCTCAATTATGAAATATGGGAGTTTTATACCAAAACTTTGATGCCCTTTTTGGACCCCTTAGAATGTAAATTATTAAAAATCCATTCTTAGCACACGTCTAGACAACGAAAAGAAGCCACGTTCCAAGTTTCAAGTCTCTAGGTTCAGTGGTTTGGGCTCTGCGTTGCATGTCAGTCAGTGAGTCATCTTAGGATTTTATAATATAATATAGTGATTATCACGCTTCACACTAATATTATATAGGAAAAAGTTTGAACGGATGGATGGATGTTTGTTACTCTTTCACGCAAAAACTACTGAATGGATTGGTTTGGTATGTAGGTAGCTAAGACCCAAGAATAACACATAGTGTACTTTTTATCCCGATGCACGGGAACGGATGACTACACGGGTGAAACCGCAGGGCACAGATAGTATTATAAACGTGAAAGTTTGTGAGAATGGATGGATGTATGTTTGTTACCCTTTCACGCAAAAACTACTCAATGATTTGGGTTGAAATTCTGTAGGAAGATAGTATAGACCCTGGAATAACACATAGGGTACTTTTATCCTGATATTCCCACGGGAACGAAGTCTACGCGAGTGAAACCGCGGGCTACAGCTTGTATATGTATAATATGATTGTATATGTATTACAAATAATATTTTAAAAAATCGACGAGTTCGTTTTTAATAAGAACATATTGTTTCAGTTACGTGGCCCAAGATTTTGGTGATAATACATATAGCAAGTTTCACGGGTACAGAGAACTGACGAGCTTCTTCTCGTGGCTTGATTATTGTGATACTTTGATGAAGGTACGTACTTAGGTTATATTTTCTACAATATAAATTTGTGAAGAAAAATTTCACACGCGACCTGAAGACTTGAACCTTTGTTGAGCATCTTCCACACTAATCCGCGTGGCGGCACTCTACCAATTGGGCTACCGTGGAGGTGTTAGTCATCGGCGAAATTTTTTTTCCATTTTATATTGTATTTCATGCGAATAGACTGGCTATATAGACTGTCTATGCTGTCTATAAAAATATCAAATACTTACTGTGCCCTGCGTTTTACCCGCGTAGACATAGTTCCCGCGGGAATATCGAGATGAAAAGTGTCCTGTGTATTATTCCGGGCCCAGAATACGTGGGGTCAGATTTGCCCTGGCACCCCAGGGGGGGAGTGTCCTAGGGCGCTGTCAATGGTTTGATCTGTTTGATGATTTGGCGAGAAACTAACCGATCTGAAGGATCTGAGAGATCTTCGATCTCGCCGGCGAGGTCAGTGTTGTGATTGTGTAATTTGGCGGATCTGGTATCCGGCATCAGTACCGAAAACGGAGCGACTGATGCGTATATTGGTGGATTGGACGAGCTACGACTCTATCGCCGATAATAGAGTCGTCCAGAACGTTGCGAGGGCGGCCTAGGAGAGAAGGAGTTCCAACGTGAACTATCGAAGGGGTTGGAGCTCGTGCGCTGGCAACCGCGTGCTTTTATGCTGTTCGGCCATCCTTGCCATCTCCTAAATATTGCCAGCTGACAATATGATACATGTAACGGGTGGAAATTATTAAATCTTATAATAAGCCTCGTACACCTCGCCTCCTTTTAATATATTTTTCTCATAATTCACTCCATATTCCATTATCACTACTTTGCCGCCATATTTCCTGCTTATCTGCCCATTCCATAGAGTATATAACATCTCAGTACTTCTAATATCAAACTAGTAACCTTGTCATTGTCAATATTCTTGTTGACAGCGACAAAGCCACAGACTAAATCCACAAATCCTTACATTTGCCAAAAATACTTATATGATAGATGTTTGTGTTAGGAGTGTCACCCGACGATATCGTCCCACCTGTCCCGTACATTCCGCGAGAAGTTCCTGGAAGCTTGTTGCGAGGCGTGCGGCGCGGCGCCCGCGCACGCGGCCCTCGCCACCGCTGTGCTCGCCAAATGTTTACGGACCGTCGACTCGCCGCACCTTATTAATGGTAACTGTCGCTTCTTACTACTGACTGGTGACTAGTGGCCCGCCCCGGCTTCGCACGGGTAGCAGATAGCATGGGTATATATAGAGAACGCTTTAACGGGGATCGTTTTGTAATAGGTACATTGTGTTTTTTATGAATTTAATATGATCCTAGTGGTTTATGTAGCGGACGCTGATTGATGACTATTTCTGTTACAGTGACCAAACCATATTGTCCGTGGACTAGTTTGTAGATTTTTTGATATGTGCTACAAAACCCAAGTACATTATTCTATTCTATCACCAATTATAGTTTTCACAGCGCGTGTAATTAATGACTTTCAATTATTGTGACTATAACAAAATAAATTGATATACAGTTGCTGTATATATGTTATAAGTCAAATCGACACAGCAGACCGGCAAGCGCAGCGTAGGACGTCCACCTACAAGGTGGGCAGACGATTACCGTGTTATGCCTTAGATGACCAGTAATCTTCACAAAAAATATCTGTTTCTTTTTTTTTATTTTTATTTTTGTGTACTCTTGTTAAGATTTTGAAAATTTATACATTTTGTGATGACATTTGTAGAGTTTTCAACATGGTTGGTGGGTCCTGGGGAGGGAGAGACGGGCGAGTGGCCCCTGCTGCTGTCGCTAGTCAATAACTGTCTCACTGATTACAAGGACCTTACTTTACAGACGCTTAAATTCTTTGAGGTAACTTAATATTAACTTTATATTGTCTCATTTCGGTGTTTGTACTCGTAGTACGATTTTATATATTATTGTTGTCACTAAAGTGACAATTTGTTATGTGGAATGTGTATGATATTAAATGTTATAATATGATATAAAATTTTATACTATCAACAGTTTTAGTTCTCCCCCAAAAAAGTATCCAATGTTATACCAGCCCGCCAAGCATGACACGGGGATAACTAGTTTTCCCCGTTTTTTTTTTCTCTCTTTCGCGCCTGAATAATTTATATCTGCTATCTCGTTTTAACCCCCAGTAACTTCGTTTTCCCGGGTCGCTATGCTACCGGGGCAGGATCAGCTACTAATATTTTATAAGGAAAATAACTATGCCCATCGGTTTCATACGCTGAAAAGTGTTATAACATATCCCTCATATTATTAAACCATGTAACTTTCGTATGGAAAATTTGAATAATTTTATGCCTTAGTAATTTTAGTCAACGTTTATTAATGAGAGGGTATGTGTTATTTATTTACGCTATCTACAATCAAAATTTCAGCCCATTCGGTTCAGTAGGTTTGGCGTGAAGAGGTAACAAACATGCACATACATACCATTTGTCACATCAGTAGTTTTGCATAAAGTAACAACATTATGAATTACATGAGGTGATTTTATATTTTATACTAGAATTTTCATTTTTATACTATATTTTACAGACGATAATAGAAAAGGGCACAGAGCACAGTATCCACAGACTAGTGCTATCCCGCGTCATGTCTCGTGGATATTATTGTCCTATAACAGAGACTCAGATAGAAGACAGAGATAGACTCAATGATATGCCGCTGTGGAGGGAAAGAGAGAGAAATAGGTATGTATTAATTATGAACCAACTATTGTTGAACTAGCTGTAGTCTGTGGTTTCACCCTCGGTACCCCTAGTCTTATTCCAAAAGCTATTTTTCTTTTATACCCAACAAACGATTTTGTATTCATAATAATGTATCATCCGATTCAATCACTTTAAAATATATTTTTTTATTAATTATAAGCAATTCAAAATTTATAAATTTCCAATAAGAGTCACTTGATCACGAATGCGCTACGAGTGGTCACAATGATTGTGACGTCACTACAGGTCACGAGCTCGTTCGGGTACTATCGGCGTGTTTTCGGTACTGGATTAAAAATGATTTTCTGATTTGATATAACTTTGTAATAGGCATGATGACACTATAACAGAATAAAAAAATAAATGGTTTTAGTGAAAAATATATATCGAAAGGATTCTAAAAAACGACCCAGTATTATTGAAAACATTGAGATTAATAATATTTTTATTAAAATAAAAGTACAAAAAATTGCAATCGGCCATCTTAACTAAAACGCTAATTAGAGCGAATGACGTCACGCCTAAGTAAACTGTTACTGAGAGTATAAACACTTGAAGTAAATATTCACCATATCGCATTAACTTTTGTTGTGTTGTGATCAGTCACTTGATTTGTTATATATTCGTGGTAATCCAGGAATCATCGAAGATGGAACAAGATTTTATTAAGGCAAAAATAAAATATTTACTTAGGCGTGACGTCAGGACCAGACGCCATGACACATACGAGCGTTTTCGCGCTCATTTTAAATTAGAAAGTTAAAAATGCATTAATTTGCGGTAAAATATAATTTTATTCTGAAAAAATGTTTTTTTTCGGTAATATTAGACGTGTACCTACATTAAGAAACGGGATTTCAAAATCTGTCACCATGCCTATTATATCGAATAAAAAAAAACTATTGATTCGTGAAGAATCTTATATATGATCTTTCCAATGCAAAAAAAAATCAAATCCTCAATAATCGGGTATACATATAAACAGCATCGAATACAAATATAATAATATACAAGGGGTACACTGAAAATTTTTAGAATAGACCCTCAGAGTAAGGATACCAAAGAGAACCAGTCGTGCAAAAATCTGTTCCAAGCCGCGAGTCTGGTACTAAATCAATAAATTATCAGACTATGTGGTTAGTTGCATGGCAACCGTAGGCCGTGCGCGTGATGCCAGTGTTAGGTAAAAAGCTAACCGAATAACAACAGATACGTGCGTGAAAGCGATAGCTTTTCATAATTTAGGCATGTATTTACAATAATTTAAGGAATTTATGTATCATCATTGCGTGTTTCTATTTTATTTTAATTTTTTTAACACGATAAAATGAACAACAGCGCTTTGTTTGAATGAAAAACTATGAAGTCGATTACATATTAAATATTTTTGGATAATATTATCCGAACATAAATATATTTTCTTTACATAAATTAAGGTTTGGCATTAATTACCTAGTGGATTGAAAACATTTTAAACATTGAATTAAATATTTTTTTATTTTATCTCAATAACGCACTGCGCATTATAGTGTTATACTTTTTGTTTCTAATTAGTTTACATTGCATAGTCGTCGTTATTTTTACATTTATGATAACATTTGAATATTTTTGTGACTTTCAACTATTTATTAAGAGTATAAAAGTAATCATATCACGTAAAAATTTATAATAATATCGTCAAAGGCTCTTTCTACGTGCTAGAATCAGGCCCACGAACCTGTATTCACTATTAAACCGAGATTCTATCATGTAACTTAATTATCTTTACAAACATGAATACATTTTAATTTTAAAACTTTTTGACCCTTTTAAATTTTAATTCTTGTAATATATATTTATTAAAGTTAAAAAGTATATGTGTGATTAATTTATTAAAAAAAATTAAATATTTAAATCACTAAATATTTTAGTGCATATAAGTCTACTCCAATGCTTCTATGTTCGCCCGCGTCGCTTAGTGTCAAATTTAACATTGAACTTCATAGGGTGAAAAATCGTTCAATCCAAATTAGGCTTTAAAACAATCAGGTAAATAGAGTTTAAATTCAAATAATAGAAATTCAGTAGATGTCATAGCGTGTAATTGTCAGTGATGGACACTTTTTTGTGAAGCTTGTTCAGGGATTGTGCGTCTGTAGTAAGAAGCAATTCAACGTCATTGAATAGACCAGTAAAAAAAGCAGCCGATGAAAAATATATTTAAATTTCGAATTAGGAACTCATTGGGAATCGCTCGATAGACACTTCTTAAATTGCTGCCAATTTGTAAAAACAAATGACATATGAATTTAATACACATTACAATGAGTTCCTAATTCGAAAATTAAATAAATTTTTCATCGGCTTTTTTCTTACTGGCTTATTCTAGAAAATTTCATTGTTACCCATGTAGCGGCTTCTAAAAGCAACTCTTGTTAAAGGGAAGCGTTACAACAGCTCCAACACGAAGGTGCGGTGTCTGAACAGATATCGGACATTTTGGCTCACGAGGGCATGACTCCCGATACTGAACTCGACTATACCTCGCACGATTTGAACATACATCGAGTTATTAACAGGTATGGTTTTTTTTATGTAAACATGCACACGCTTATGCTTTTTACATTCGCAGATTTTTTTTAAATAACTTCCTGTAAATTGATGGGCGCATATAATAATCATATGGGACAACTTCCACACACGGTCATCTAGTCCCAAACTAGGCTAGAAGCCTGTACTATGGTAACCAGATGACTGATATACATACTTATATAAGCTTATAACACCCAGACACAGATCAAACAGATATACTCATGCGCACAAATGTTTGACCTGTACCTCGAACCCGGGGCCTGCGGCACAGAAAGCAGAGTTACTAGCATCTGAGCCATCGAGGCTGTCAAAATAAAATATTGAGGCTGTCATATGTACTATAATCGTAAAAATCTTGTTTGACATTGATTTCTAAGACTTTTAGCCCTTCAATTACGGATTTATCTACAGTCACAAAACTTAAAAGCTAAAAAACCTTTTTGAATTCTAAATTTTATTAAAATAAATTGTCGTTTTTTCGTCAGCTTTATATGCAAAAATCATTAAATAATATTGGCAATGGGCTGGGTACATATTTAACACGAACTCCCTTATATTTTAGCCGACTAGCGCAACTAAAAGCTCGGATCGAGGAAAACATGGCCGCTCTCCAGTGACGCTTTTCTTATTGGACTTTTCTCCTAGCTTAGTATAACTTATGAAACGATGTTCGCTTTTATACTAAATTATAATAACACGCCACAGTTACATTTTTAAGGGAAATATTTGTATAACAATATCTATATTTACTGATAAACAACTTTAATGAATTTTATCACTTATATTTACATATTATAGTATAAATATACACGATAAAATCCGTTAAGGGTTTTTAATTCAACGAGTAACAATCGATTAACCCTAAGAAGTCATAATATAATTTTTTATTCGAATTCTTCACACTAATTTAGTATAAATTAATAATATCGCTGTTACTAAATTCACTAAAAAATTGTAATCTTTCCTTCGGTTCTTAGAAAAATCTTATACTTATCAAAACTCAGAGGCTACGAATATGTAATATGAAACCGAACGTTATTGATAAAGAAATTTGGGAAGAGTCAAAATTTGTACAAAAACAAGCCATATTTTTAAGAATTTTATATGTAAATATTGTAATTAATATAATAGGTATTTGCTCAGTGATTTATATGCCATTATTTTATGTTTGAAAAAAGTATATTTTTATACATAATATTATTAGGTTAAGTTTTTATTTTAGCTAAACGGCAGTATCTAATAAGAAAAAAATGTGATGAACATTTTAATAATTATAAAAGTTAATATTTTAAAACGTAAATAAAGTTAACTATATGAGTGAGAATATTACTTACTATCTGATAAGAATAAGCACGTAGTGCTTAAGTAGTATTAAGTGAAGAACAGTTTATTATTATAAAATAATTGGGTTGATAAATAAATATTTTTTTGTTTTATTGTAAATTGTAAAATCTGAATGTTATTCAAAATTTTGATACTAGGTATATTTTTATTTACATGTATAAAAACTACAAAATTGTATGAACCCTAACAGTCCAATTTAGTCTACAGAAAGAGATTAGAGAGAGAGAGAGAGAGAGAGAGAGAGAGAGAGAGAGAGAGAGAGAGAGAGAGAAGAGAATAGAGATTCCTAGCAAAAATTAGAACCTTCAGATTTCCAATTAGGTGTGATTTTATTCATGTCATTTGTTCAGGATAAAGTGTGGTTATATATATTTGGAAATGCGAGGAAAATAAATCCTCATAATTTTGATCGAATCAAAACTAATCATCGAATTAATCAACTTTTCAAAATTCTATACGTAAATATATTATTGTTTCTTAATTTTGGTATCCAATAAAATATTATTTTATTCTATGGCAGCGCCTAAACCAGCTTAGGCGAGACTATTCTCTATCTGCATTCTATCCTCCTCTGTACAACACCTAGTGATAAATGAATCTTAACCGTAAGATCAGTGATGTAATGACATATTATACATTAAACAATGTTGACAATGAACGGTAGTTTTATTATTCCCTGGTTGTTTCAGTTTCCTGCTGCTACTTCCTCGCGCGATACTCTCGGACCCGGTCGGGGCGGACTACGAACATTACATACACGACGCACATAGACATTATCAGGTACTACTAAAAAATTAACTCATCCTTTGATTTCATCCTTGCCAAACTATTTTTTTTTTCTATGGTAGTGAGTGACAAGACGAGCAAATCAGGTGCCTGATGGTAAGCATCATGATTGCCCATATCAGACACAGCGCCACCCAGTGTTTTAATATTCAAAATTCTGCGCGGCACTGCACTGCGCCTGTCACCCTGAGATATTAGTTATTGAAACTCGTCATACCTAGTAATTTCGCTGCTAACATTGCCCTTCAGACCGGAACACAGTAATGTTTGCACATTACTGTGCTAAGCTGCCCGAAATAAAAGAAATAAATTTTAAAAAAAAATTACTGCTTGGCGAATGAATAACTGGCAAAGGTACTTTCCCCAGGTGGCCCCCTGCTAAAAAGGCCTACCACTACAAAAAATTAAATTATTGACGAAGTTGTGGTGTAAAGCGCCTTTGTAAGCTACAAAATAAAGAATTGAAAGTCTATGTTATTAGGAAAAATATAATAATTTGGTTGGGATAAAGTAGTTGGAGAACATTTTTTAGGAAAACAGTATAATGAACTGCATTTTAGGGTCTGCAAAATGGCGGTGCATTTTTTTGGGTTACAATCAGCTAAATAGTAGCTATAGTCTGTAGTGTCATTTTTAATGTTTAGAGTAAAAGCAAATCTTTAAATTTTATAGTAAACCTTTTTTGGGATAATATTTTAGCTTTTACAGTGTTATTTTACTTTTTATGAGTCTATTTGACTTTTATACTGTAATTTAAAAAGTTTTATTATAATTTTTGTTTCATATTAAGTCTTATATTGAGTGCTTTTTCATGCTTCCATCAAATATATCTAAACAAGCTGAGTCTCGCGGTTTCACCACAGAAAAGTATTATTCCAGTTTGAGCTAAGTCCTTCCAGTCCAATAATTTCAGTAGTTTAAGTAGCTTGAAGAGGTAACAAACATACACAAGGACATGCTGACAAACATTCGCATTTCATAGCACTGCATTGTTAATAATCAAACGAACTGAATTCCTCAATTGTATCATAAAAATGTTAATAAAAAACTTTCAGCTATGGCTCGACACAACTTCAACATTCAACTGGCCCGACACATGGTGCGAGGCATCTAGCTCGACACATAGTTACGATAGCCGACCAGAAGCCGACATACATTTAGACTACAATCACGAATACACACAAAAACACACGTGTGACCTAACTAGACAACTTCAAGTGACTGAAAAAGACATAAGTCATTTATCTAGCCAACCCAAAGTGACCGAAAAAGACATAAGTCACATATCTAGCCAACCCAAAGTGAACGAAAAAGACATAAGTCACATATCTAGCCAATACAAAGTGGTAGAAAATAGCCTACCCATCCAAATCCAAGTGCCAGAAGACACATGTCATATATCCAGCCAACAAATAGCAGAAAAAGACGTGACAGAAAATTTTGACGAAGGTCCATTTTTCAAGATGATCTTCAAGTTGTTATCAAACATGCCGATGCAACCGTACCAAGTGAATTTGCATTTAACTGCTATTATATCGAAATTGGCATTGATGCCGCATCCGATGTTGCACGAATATTTGTTGAACCCCACTTTGCCAACTGCTAAGGGGACGCCCACTTTGTTTAAGGTATGCTTTTATTTATTATTAATTAATTTATAGCTAGGCCAATGGGACGTACCCTGGAGTTTTAGTCCGTTGCGTAAAGTATGGAAATTTGCTGTAAAATGGCCGCATCTTTTGACAGCGTTGACTTAGACATACATTCACGCCTTTTCCCGAAGGGGTAGGCAGAGGTGTACCCAGGACTCAGTCCCATAGTAGATACACCCACATTTCGCCAGTATGTTATTGGTCCCATGTAATAGGGGGCGAGCCTATTGCCATCTACCGGGCACAGTTCCAGACTCCAGGCAGTTATTGAGATAATTCCTAATGGAAAAATCCAATATTTAACACTGCCTGACCTGGGGATCGAACCCGGGACCTCTTGATTGGCAGTCGAGCATGCGCCCTCTACGCCACCGAGGCAGTCTTCTTGACTTAGAAGTTTGATTTTTTTAGATTATCAAGGGATCATTAGAATAAGTTGTTGATATGAGTTTCAAGTTGATACCTCAACACGTTTCTGAGAAAAAGGGTCTTGACAGACGGACAACAAAGTGATCCTATAAGGGTTTCTCTTCTCCTTTTGAGATACGGAACCCTAAAATATGAAGTAAAGATACATCCTTTTATTTGAATTTTATTTTATGATAGTGAGCAACAAGTGAGCAAATCAGGTGCCTGATGGTAAGCATCATGATTGCCCATATCAGACACAGTGCCACCCAGTGTTTTAAAATTCAAAATTCTGCGCGGCACTGCACTGCGCCTGTCACCCTGAGATATTAGTTGTTGAAACTCGTCATGCCCTGTAATTTCGCTGGTAACATTGCCCTTCATACTGGAACACAATAATGTTTGCACATTACTGCTTGGCGGATGTGTGTGCAAAGGTGTGGTACTTACCCAGGCGGCCCCCTGCAAAAGAGGCCTACCACTAAAAAAAGTACTATATTTATTATTACCTGTTAATATATAAAATAATAGTAACAATTGTTCAGGTGCTCCAGGACGTGGCTCGGCGGCTGACGATCGAGATCCCTCGACTGAGGAATTATAAGCAAGTTATTGAAAACATTCGCCTGCAACTGATGAGCGAAGATCCCAGCTATGATGAGAAGTAAGTTCACTTGTACCACAGAATACTAACGAGACAGAAGGGACACTCCTCAAAATCATTAAAATAAATAGCGACTCTAGCTCCGATGCAATAAAGGGCAATTCAGGAAGCACAGCGCCTAACTAATTATCGTTATATTAACATACAAGCTGCCTCTCTTTCTATCGCGTATCTCTATCTGTTCTCTCTGTCTAGCCCATAGAAATTGTACCGTCCAGACGGACGCCCCGGCTACTTGTAGCTTCATACCTTTATTGCGGAGTGTCCCAGGGCTGCTATACAGGCTTTAAATATTCAACTTGATACAAAAACATGTCATAATATTGCTTAAGGGGGAGTGTCTACCCGTCAACCTATAAAAATCTTGCATCTTTTGCAAGTTATTATTTTTGCTAAATTCGACTTACCCTACTTTACATACCAGCCTTATGGTTAAGAGCAACAACTAATATCTCAGGGTGACAGGCGCAGTGCAGTGCCGCGCAGAATTTTGAATTTTAAAACACTGGGTGTCACTGTGTCTGATATGGGCAATCATGATGCTTACCATCAGGCACCTGACTTGCTCGTCTTGTCACTCACTATCATAATAAATAATGTTTATTTTCAGTGGTGATCACAATCAACTGGTAGAAAGTTTAATAGTCCTGGAAGAGTTCTGCAAGGAGGTCGCCGCCATTGCCTTCGTTAAATATCAACACTCTGTACATGCGCATAGATAATCACCCTGTTTATCATTGTAGTGGCTATTAACTAATGCATCATTAATATTAAGGGGATATCCTACCTTCGAGCAATTTGACACATTCCTATGAAAAGTTTTGCAAACAGATGTTTCCTCCTAATTCTTACTACTTTATTCCAGCGTTTTATATAAAGATATGGTAACAATTAAGGGGGTGTATCTACGCGTCAAACTGAACTGTGAAAAATATATTCGACTTCTAATACAAAATAGATCTGCTGCACCCCCTTATTACAGCACCTTGTAACACGTTGTATTGAGGATAAAGTAGTAAAGTACGTTAACTATCATTTTATTTTCTTTAATAAAAAAATGAAGTTTATTTTTATAAAATATCGTCGTTAAAATCGTTTAATTATTTGTCAAAATATCAGAATATAAATTTATCGAATACGAAATATAGATTTAGTTTTTTTTTTTAAGGATTGTGTGAAAGTCCTTGAAGTTAGGCTTTCCTCTTAATTTAATTTAAGGCTTGGGCCTTATACACATATTATTATGGCTACGTGTTATTACAGTTCTAGCTATGTTGGCAATACTGCACTTATGATATTTAACATTTAAATAATAATTTATTATGTGTGTTAGAGACAGACACTCGTATTCAAGAACTATACTTATATAAGGTCCTGTGCTAAGAAGGGCATTTCTCGCCGCGTTCGTCACGGCAGGAAATTTATTACAATTCGAATTACCCGCCCTATGCGTTCGGGCCTACATATTATTGTTGTATACGTCTGTAGCACATTTTTTGTTAATTTATATATTCTTTAAATTTCTTGTAAATTTTTCAATTGTTGTAAATTTATTATAAATATGTACAAAACAATAGTGAATTAGGTACTTAGTTTCAAAAACTATTTGTTATTTTTTTTGTTTTGAAGTTTTATTTACGAAAGTTAATGCGTGATTATGGCTGCAATATTTTATGGAACTTTGTATTTCATGGTAATTATTTTTCGTTGCTTTAGTCAGTGATGTTATTCTAGTCCTTATTTCAATACAGTATGTTATTATTATACTTATAAATAAATATAATTATTGTATCTACTTTATTCTCGCCTGAAAAAATATTACTAAAAATATATTATATGCGTATAAAATATTAACGATTGTTGGAACATTAAAGCATTCTGTCCACTAAAACGTAACGGATTTGGAACGTAGTACCAAAGACGGAGACCGTATACGGCAATATAAAATCTTTGTATTGAATTTATATAAATTGTATGAGTCTGCCCTAATGGTGTTAGGGCAGTTTCTTATAATAATTGTTAATACAATACCATTTCGAGAGCGTCGCGTGCCGTTTCGTGCGTTAACGTTCCTGTCAACAGATTCCTATGAAAATGGCGTTGATAAGATATTGTATACTACAAGGTGTTAAAAAAGGGTGCAGATATATACTTACGGAGGAAGATCTACCCGTGAAACTTAACAATTTTCAAAAGAAAAATTTTTTTTAATTCACGAAAAAAAATTTCGACTTACAAATTCGCCGATCAGCTGATCCGTTTTGTATAGGAATTCAATAATTTCTTTTTTTGCGGATTTCGTAATTTTCGTAACTCTTTGAAGGGTAGATACACCCCTGTAGATATAACTTCACCTTTTTGCAACACATTGGAACACTGGGCATGATGATGACCGTATCGTATCACTCTACTTTACGTATTCGTTCTTATTCCGTTCCGTTATAGTGGGCAGACGGCTTTTTTGCTATTTTTGCTATTTTTTTTGTAATTAAAACGTATCATTCCATTATTTAGCACAAAATACTTATTATTTATAACTTTATCAATAATAAAGGTATTTTTTACAAAACCTCAGACTATTTGCAGCCGCGGATCTAGAAGGGCCGAAAATTATAATATGATTAAAAATAAAAAAGTTTGCTCCACAAAGCGCCAAGCACACGGAAGCCTGGTTGGCTCACCGTCGACTTATAAGAAAAAGGCGCCACACAGTACCACTCCAAATGTTTTTAAATTAATTTATCTCAAACGCTGTAGAGAGGGGCTCCACCATCAACTTTCTGCCTCGATTCGAAAAAATCGTAGGTCCAGGGCTGGCTGTTCGCAATATTAGTTTTAAGTTGTTACACTTTAAGGCTGTGTCGCACCAACTGACTAACAACAGCTAATGCTTGACTTGACCAAACGTCCAATCTCTCGTTAGACCAAAATACTCGTTGCGCGTTAAAGATTACGTTAATTTTGACGGTATCTTAACAGTTGTTTTAGGGCTTTCCAACCGTGCCACAGCTATCTCATTCGCACATTTGCAAGTTTGAGCGCATTGGTTTGTATTTTGGTAATTTAAATTCAGTGATCATTTTCCGTGATTTTTTATATTCAATATTGTAAATTGTGCTCCTGAACATGTTACTATTGATCTAATTAAAGAACATATTAACAGGAAGGGGACATCGTTATAGTAGTTTGACAAAATCCTATTCCTATCCCAAGGGACATAGTTTACTTCGCTATAAAATATCAGGATATAAATTTATAGAATGGGTTTATTATATTCGGAGGAAACGGGGGAATACAAAACATTGATAAATTTGTGGTAAATTTTGCATAGGATTTTGTCAGTTCTCTCGTGGCTAGAATACGCTCTGAAGCATTAGTTATTGTTAATACTCAGCCTTAATAAACTATTCGTGATGAATAGTTTTCAATAGCTTTTGTCTTTCACAAGACATTATAATTACCTCTTAGATAGTGTAATTACCTCTTTTTGTAGTGGTAGGCCTCTTTTGCAGGAGGCCGCCTGGGGAAGTACCACACCTTTGCCAGTTATTCATCCGCCAAGCAGTAATGTCCAAACATTACTGTGTTCCGGTATGAAGGGCAATGTTACCAGCGAAATTACTGGGCATGATGAGATTCAACAACTCATATCTCAGGGTGATAGGCGCAGTGCAGTGCCGCGCAGAATTTTGAATTTTAAAATACTGGGTGGCACTGTGTCTGATATGGGCAATCATGATGCTTACCATCAGGCATCTGATGAGCTCGTCTTGTCACTCACTATCATAAAAAAAAAAAAAAAACCTCTTAGATATTACGTACCTATTCATAGGTAAGGGCCATCCGAAATGATACGCCCCGCTTCTTGCAACTACATTGTAAGCTCTACAAAAGAAGACCGACTTAAAATGTTTGTTTGTGAGGTCTCTACAGTGAAAGCCCACTGACGCATTTTTCTACATTTATGAAAAATATCGCTTTAATTTCAAAGCTTGCCCACCATAAGTGGTTAGCCCACTTATGGTACATATTATACTATAGAGGCGATCCTGTGGCTAAATCGCACTACAGCCCGGCAAATCTAAGAAGTACCGTTTGACGTTTCATCTTTTCAAACTTTGAGAGAGAAGAAATAACTTTGCATAGACGTAACTCACACAATTTAAAGTACCTTAGCCGTAAAACAATTATTATCAGAAGATGTACAATTCTTTATCACTAAATTAAAAATTGAAATCGTTCAAACAAGGCAAAATAATAACTGCCAAACGCTTATTAGATTTGCTGGGCTGTGAGTCACTTGCAAACAAATGTTATAAGTCTCCGCCATAAGAAGCGTGGTGGGATCATAATATTGGGTGCCCCTATTTATTGTGTTTGTTAAATAAAATGTATTATAACATGTTTTACGAATTTTCTGTTTATTTTTCTCCAAAAAAAACAGGCAATCTTTATTTGCTGAAGATACAAAAATAAAACACGTAGATAAAATGCAATGGTGATTATATTTTTATACTTTTCTCCAAAATAATGCATAATATAAACATGAAATAACCATCAAACAAAAAGTTATTAAAACTATTTACAATGGAATTCATGTACCGGCGTTTTATACAGAAATATAAAGGGCAATCTTGAGAATCCTTAGTCTTACTAATTTATATTTTTTTAAATAAATAAATGTAATTAAATAAAAAATATAAATTAACTATGTTGAGTTGCAGACATATTAATCTAAAAGGAGACGATTTACACAAATACCAATCTGTCAATTTTGTATGAAGTTTAAGATTATAGTATAGGATTAGTATTCTATTCGCCATCAAGGAAACCGTAAGGCCAGAGAAGTCGTATGTCAGGATCGTAGAAAATGAAGGGAAATAAATCGTCCCTGCCCACCCCAACGGGAACAAGGCGTGACTGTATGTATGTAAAGGAAACGATTCATAACATTGTGCCTTTTTGCCAGAGGCATAGGCAGAGGACACAGGACCCAGTCCCATAGTAGATACACCCACATTTATTAGGTCCCATGTTATAGGAGGCGAGCCTATTGCCATCTACCGGACACAGTTCCAGACTTCAGGCTGTCATTAAGAAAATTCCTAATGGAAAAATCCAACACCACATTCTACCTAACCTGGGGATCGAACCCTGGGACCTCGTGATCGGCAGTATTGCTTGCGGCCACTACGCCGCGCCACCGACGCAGTCGCAATAATTGATTCAACAAAAAAAATTTAAAAATATATAAACATTTCTACAACTCATTGTTAAGCCCTTGACCTCAATCGCAAATAGGCAATTTGTCCATATATTTTCTCCATACAAAACGCCACATGTTTACATAATCTCAGACAAACATACACTCATCCCTGACATATTAATTATACAATATATTATATAACTTGATTAACCACTATAATAATTACCTAGTTGACCGTGGCTTGTCTACGCGATATGGTCACATATTAAACCTTTATTATAGATTAAGATTTAACACATCATTATTAACTTTAATACTATTCCTAGGTGAATGACAAACGCGGCAATGCGGTTTGATTCGATGTGACGCGTAAATATCACCCTAACCCTAAGCACACCACGGACACTCGACTCAATTCCCATACAAAAGTCGCGATATTACTACTCAAGACACTGCACACATGGAGTTTTGCACACGGGCAAGTGTGTGCGTGAGGTGCGTTCCGAGCTCGTGGAGAGCTCAATCTCGCTCGCGGGGTGAGGAAGGCCCGATTGTTGGGCGGATGACAGTGTCCATTCTACACGTAGTATTATTATCTGTTCTGTGCTCTAAGAACGCACTACGTCCGAAACGAATCCGATCCGATTCCGTTATCCGGAAGACTGACCGAATTCGGATATTGCTTTTCGCACTACATCCGATCTAAATCCTTGATCACGGACTTGTGCGCGAGTGTTCATACAAATAAAACTGGCTAATACTTCGGTCCGTCAATATCGTCTCCGAAATGGAGATTCACGAATGGCGGAAATCGTATCTAGTTCATTGACTAATATAGAAATCGTTCCACGACTACTTTGGACCATTTTTCACGGATTCGGATCGGATTCGTTTTGGCCGTAGTGCGTTAACGCTCTAAGCATTTTTTCCGTCGCGTCTAATTAAACTAGGATAACGATCAAGAACTCAGTACGAAACTGCAGTATATTGACTATTGGAATTGTATTTACTAAGGAGCAATCTGTTCGTGCACAGACGTTTTCTTATGATTTATTCTACACATAGATATAACAGATTGTGACCAAACCGCGTTATCGTACAAAATATATTATCAAAACAGAATTGTACTATTCATGTGATTGAACAATCACATATGTGGTTTAGGATTCTTCATTGATTAAGAAGAGTTTTAAGGATTTAATTTTGTCTATAAATTAAATTTGTGTTTACCTAACAATGGAATTAATTTCTGAGATTAGAGACTCGAAAGAGCACTCGTAATATATTTATATAAACAATAAATATCACATATATACGTTAATGAGTGGCCTATGAGGCGTAAATAATATTCAAGAACGACCACTTTTCTGTATAATTATTATTTTATCATTATCCATCTAAAAAAGTAAAAAAAACATGGTTTTCTATTTTTATTTGGCATCTATCAAAAATTTACTAAAGGCCGTTCTAGTGAATTTTTAACCTACGGACACCAAAAGAATATAAAAAATTAAAGTTCAACTAAAAAGCAGCAGGCTTGAGAAAAGTCAACATTGTGTTATTTTTTTAGCTAATTGTGATTAATTTATATCAATACTCAATACTGTTGTACTCGCGACTTTAAAAAAATATTTATAAAAATGTAAAATTAATCGAAACAATAGACTAGTCTGGCCCAATTCGACCATTGGCATGTTTTTCTAATCTTTAGGCTATTTACACTTTCAAAGACAGCTATTATATATGTGGTCAAATTATTCGGAAAACATAACTTTAAAGTGTATTCTTCTTCTCCCTAGCAATTTTTCCGGCTATAGCCAGGGGTTTTCTTAGTTTATGTTTCAAAAATGTGTAGAAATACTTATGGGGAAGCATCTAGAATCCATATAAAAGAAAATAAATTAAAAATCGCGATAAAATTTATGTAACATTTTCTCCAGTTTCCAGGATAACTGGTAGAAAATGTTATTTTAGCATTAAGTTAGTCCTAGCGTTGTGCTGAATTATAAATAAATAAATAAAAATGTTCTAATTCTCATACAAATTGAGAAAGCTGATTCTGCCTAATTTGTATTTGATTTGCGATTTTAAATTTATTTTCTTTCCCTTTGACTTGTAGTCGACGCCCTTCAATGCTTTTTTGTAAGCCCTAATATATCCAAAAGGGCTAGCATAGGCACCATTTCCCAGAGGAGAATAATAAGTATGAAAGAGACAGTAGACACTCTATTCCTGCACGAAAGAGAAAGAAAATTGAAAGAATATTTAGTGTCATGCTAGGCCTTCTGGGTATTAAACATTTAACAGAAGGGAAATAAACTGATTTTTTTATAGAAATGTTAGTTGAGCATCTAGCAAGTTTTTAGAGGTATTAATTATGTAGTGTTATACAGGCTTATTATAATCGTAAAGCACTCCCACACTTGGAGCATTACATTACAATACTGTCACAACTGACGAGCATTCGCCTGTAATGAAACATCAGAACCGAAACGAAAACAGTAGAATGTTACGTATTGTATCATCAAGCTGCGCACTGTATTGCTGTTCTCCTCCCCACTGATGTAATGCTCAAATCTGTTGCGAATGCTTCACGTGAGGGAACACCTTAATACACAAAATGTTACAGAAAAAGTGTTGTAATACTCAGGAGGGTTCATCTACTCAAACTGGACAACTTGTAAAAGAATGACATTGTTCACAAAATTGATGCAGATCATTGAATGCGAAGTGAGACATATTTGTGCAAATTTCGCAATACTTTCTTTTCAAAATGTCACCCGTATTTTAGTCTAACTGCATTTTTGTAACCTTATAAATCGCGCAACATACCACTGCGTTCATAGTTACTTCCCTAATACACAACATGCTTAAAATAGGTATTACTAATACTTAACGGATTACATTCAACCATCACACGAAACAAATTGCAAAAGAAAGAATTTCGATTTTTTTTTATGATAGTGTGTGACAAGACGAGCAAATCAGGTGCCTAATGGTAAGCATCATGATTGCCCATATCAGACACAGCACACGCAGTGTTTTAAAATTCAAAATTCTGCGCGGCACTGCACTGCGCCTGTGACCCTGAAATATTAGTTGATGAAAATGGCCAGTAATTTCGCTGGTAACATTGCCCTTCAGACCGGAAATTCTACATCCCATACATATTTACCGATGACCTGATCCATTGTATGTCCATTTTTTTGGAGAATTTGGGAAGTCTTTCTTTTAAAACTTGTTATGTTTGACAGGTAGATGTACCCCATTAAGTATTAGTACGCCTTTTTGAAACAACTTGTATTAAGGTATTTATAAAATGGTTCCGAATTATACAAAATATTAACAGAACATGTTCAAGAACATTGAAAACAGTTTTAGATAACAAAGTTCACATACATGTTTGTTCTAACGTATTTACCTAAGAATATAATATTAAAAACGCTCTAATCTACATTATACATACATACATACATTGTGTTTTCCTATAATATTATCATTCGGCATGTCAATGCGGAAATATCACCATTCTTATAGACGTCTGAAACAATCGAAAAAATACACTATTATTGATGACCATCAAACTAATATTAATAATTTATAGTCTAACCAGGCTTGGGACAAGTTATAAGTAGACGGTACAATTTCTAGCTAGACAGAGACCTCTCTCGACTGTCTCGGTGGCGTAGAGGGCGCATGCTCGACTGCCAATCAAGTTCGATCCCCAGGTCAGGCAAGTGTTAAATATTGGATTTTTCCATTAGGAATTGTCTCAATAACTGCCTGGAGTCTGGAACTGTGCCCGGTAGATGGCAATAGGCTCGCCCCCTATTACATGGGACCAATAACATACTGGCGAAATGTGGGTGTATCTACTATGGGACTGAGTCCTGGGTACACCTCTGCCTACCCCTTCGGGGAAAAGGCGTGAATGTATGTTAATGTTATGTTTTTAACAGAAAAGGTTTCTGAAATATCACTGCTCCAGTCAAACCATTATAGGTTATCAATGTTCGCTATTTGCGAACTATGACGAATACAATTATTGTTTATCTCGACGTTAAATTATATAAGCGTCATGAGAAAATTAAATAACAGTTGTAATAGACGCAGTAAAATATCGATGATAAAAATTTAAAGCTTTTCTGTAGTTGAACAACGTACTGTCATAACATTTGAATATATATTTACCGTGTGATCACCACCAGGAGAAGAATGGCGACTTGTGCTGGAACCGTTGTTGGAACGAGTCGAAGAAACGAGACGACGTCGTGCCGCTCTTTGATCTGAAGCAAAACATACATTTTAATAATTGTGACGGAAACTTAAGTCGTGTGGTTCCCGGCTTTATGATAGGGCCACCCCTTTCTCCCCCGGTGGGAGGGGTGAGACTATATATCCACATACAGCAATAGTGCAGGCAGCAGTCTCTCCGGCTCCAAGTGTTACAACTGCTGCGGGAGACAACACAAACAACAAGCGTCAACATCTAGGATACATGTACATATATCTATAGTTTGTGGAGTTCTTTGGGGGAAGCTTATGTTCAGGAGTGGACGTCCTCCGGCTGATGATGTGATGTGTGATGAAAACTTAAAGGTATCATCGTACTCATCATTTGGTACTTTTGGTCTAAGCTACCTACATATTAAATTTATCCTTGACCATTCAGGCGTTTTGTGTGAAAATGTAAGAAACATACACAATAAAACAGCGCTAAATGGCGCTGGGAGTTGATTTACAACACGCTAGCGTTTTGTTAACCTATTAAAAAGGTTACTATTTTACGTAGTATTAAGATTTGAGATTTATAATATTTTAGTAGGAAGTAGGATAAGTGGGGTACTACTATTATTACAACAGACAACGGAGCGCTATGGTACCAGGCAAACATAAACATGAGATGTTCCCACATGGTGATAGAGAGATAACAAGACAAATGAGTTTTACATAGTACCAGACTCTCATAAACATGAGATATTCCCACATGGTGATAGAGAGGTAATAAGACAACAGAGCTATGTACCAGGCTCTAATAAACATGAGGAGATATACCCACATGGTGAACGTAACAAGACAACAGAGCTTTATATTAGTACCTGGCTCTAATAAACATGGGGAGATATTCCCACATGGTGATAGAGGTAATAAGACAACGGAGATTTATATTAGTACCAGGCTCTAATAAACATAGGGAGATATTCCCACATGGTGATAGATAGGTAATATAATGGATAAATAGGTGTAGACGACACGAAGTTCACCGGATCGGCTAGTACAATATAATATATGATAATATAGTAAGTTACCTTTCAACAATAACAGCGGGCATCTGCACGAGTTGTACGGGCGACTTGTTGTCCTTGAGAGCTTGCGTGAGGTTGAGGAGCTGGCCGCGCATCACGGACATCTGCCGCTCGAACAGGCCGCGGTCGAAACCTTTGTCTTGCTGGTGACGTTACACAAATTATACTATTGATGTCACCGGATAATTTAAACAATCGTTTTTTTATGATAGCGAGTGACAAGAAGAGCAAATCAGGTGCCTGATGGTAAGAATCATGATTGCCCATATCAGACACAGTGACACCCAGTGTTTTAAAATTCAAAATTCTGCGCGGCACTCCTTTGCGTCTGTCGCCCTAAGATATTAGTTGTTGACACTCGTCACGCCCAATAATTTCGCTGGTAACATTGCCCTTCAGACCGGAACATAGTTACTTTGTAATCTCACTAAATGTAAAAACCGTAAGTTTATCACATCATCAGCCGGAAGACGTCCACTGCTGAACATTGGCCTCCCCCATAGAACGCCATAAACTATTCATATGAGGAGACTTTGCCGTAATCACCACGCTTGTGCTGTTTGGTGATTGCAGTAGTTGGAATACTTGATACCGGAGTGTGCTGCTGCCTTCTTTTCTAATATGTCCCTCTGCCGGGTCTCACGGCTCCCACGGGATGAGAAAGGGGTGGCCCGGCTATATAGCCGGATACCACACGGCCAACGGCAACGGCGTAAGTTAATAAATCCCACCAAAACACTTTCATGTAAATGTTGCTAAGACGAGACGTGAAAAATGTATTCACTGTTCCTTACTTTTATGTTATACAATAGTTATTCTTGTAGTAACGAAACGGCCAAGAAGGCGAATTGCGATATTCGCAAACTTCATAGGAAATCGAAATGCAAATACAACTTTCCATTCAAATACAAAAAACATCGGCAAATCTGTAGGGAGCTAAAATTTTTTCTGCGAATTTCGCAATACCTACTTTCTTTTGTAATTTGATGGGATATCTTGAAGGGTTTGACAGTGCTGTATTTATTCAATTGGAAGTACCTACATTTCACCAGTAATTTTTATGGAGCGCGCCCACCGCCATCGAACGAGCACAAATCTAGACCTCAGACTTTTATACATAATGAAAAATCCAAAACACTGCCCCTGGGAATCGAACCTAGGACCACTAGTCCTAGTCTAGTCGCATGTATGTATATACATGCGACTAGACTAACGATAATTTTATAACACTGATACAGATATTGTTGCTATAAGTTTTCAGTATAATAAAAAATCGCTACAAATATTCAACGGATTCTGAACACATGGAAATAAATGAATGTAAACACTTTATTGACTGATTCTTGCGTATATTTTGTTTGCAGTTACATTTCCATGTGTTTAAAATGTTCAAAATTCATTGGAATAAATCAGTAGACTCACCTTGAATAATAAGTTTAATTCATCGCATAACTCTTGTACAAAATTCATGTCTGATAACAATGGAAGAATTAATTCCCTGCAACACAAAATAAGCTTTATTTAGTTTTTTTACTCGAATAAAAAATATTAGGTATAGAATAGCCATTCGTCGCTCGTTAAACTTATTTAAGGCAGACACAAAACAATCTGGTGAGAAAGTTAAACTTTGTGTAGAACCTGTAAATAGAACAAAATCAAATGCTCATGTTGGTAAGTGTTTTTTCAAACAATTTTCCGCTCAATATGTTTGTAGTTGGCTCTGGATCTGGCCTTTATTTGTGGTAAAACACATTTGGTTAAAGGAAATCTTACCGTTTTTTCATAATTTTGATACTTGTTAAATCGTTTTAAATTTTTCAAGTTTTTCATAAATATGGTAAAATACCGTATGTTTTTTTAACCAAATAAGTTTTACTGCAAATAAAGGCCAGAACAAGAGCCAACAACAAACAATTGAGTGAATTTCTCTTTTCATATTTGTGTAATTTCATGTTTTATGGAAAACGAACGCCCTTAAAAGGATGCTAACGCCATAAATCATTTGAAATTCTTTAAAAAAATCGTTCATGTTATCGAGTAAAAATGCCCCTTTGAGTATTACTCATACCGTTTTGAAAGACCTTTATAGATATTGTTGTTCTTACTTAGTTTCCTGGCTGAAGGGCAGCTTAGCTTGCGGCAGCCAGGCCCAGTGATAAGGGTAGGCTCGCCACGAGTCCGGATGTTTGAAGGGGAACGCTAATCCGTTATCTATGGCCGCTATACGTATTGAACTGTTGCCCCACTCCTGCAATATAAAAAATATATTTTAAAGACTAAAACGGTCTTATTAGCTTGAAATACAATTTATGGAAAGAAAAATTAGAATAGGCGATGGTAGGTCGGATATAAAAATTTGGCCGATGACTAATACCGCCACGTTAGCTCATTGTGAGAGTGCCGCCACGCGGATTGATGCAAAAGGTACGGGTTCAAGTCCCGCTTGTCATCATCAACAATAAAACTATACCTGCTACATGTTTGACCATGTATGGCAAATCGTTAATATATGTTGAAAATAGGAAAGGGCCCAAGATTGATCCCTGTGGAACTCCCATCTTGACAGGAGAACTAGCAGATGTGACACCATTGACGCTTATCCTCTGCTGCGTTCCAGATAAGTATGATTCTAACAAGATCAAGGCATTTCCATGAACTCCATAGACCTCCATTTTGCGCAGTAACGTGCGACGCTCCACACAATCAAATGCCTCAGCGAGATCAGAAAACACCCCAATGGCATCCTGTGAACGCTCCCAAGCCTCCAAGACTAGTCATAAGATGGAGTTTTGGCAAAACCCCCCTTGTGGGGAAGGCCTAAATCCAGCAGTGTACTTCCTAAGGCTGAGATGATGCTAAATAAGTAATACAAGTGCATACCGCAGGTTCGCTCATGTTCTGTTCCATATCGGGCGCGTCGTATTTGATGAGCCAGTTGTCGTTCCCGCGGTCCGTGTTGCGGATTATATAGTCCAATACCACTAGACGCTCGAATTGTAACTGAAATCTAACACAATATTTATATTTTATATATAGCACTATTTGTTTCTTATGGCCCCAAACCCGGAGTGCCATTGCTCCGGAGAGTTTACAATCAATTTAATTTTACTATATTTTCTACTTGTGCAGTCAGTTAAAATATTCCTATGCATGACAATATTAAGTTTATATAATAAATCCTATGAAGTATATGTGAGAAAGTTTGTGATGATGAATGGATAGTTGTTAAACCTATTGAGCTGAAATTCTGTATGTAAATAGATTTTATAGACACTGGAATAACACATAGGGTATTTGTTTATCGATATTCCCACGGGAACGATGACTACGCGGGTGAAACCACGGGGCACAGCTGTTTACACGATAAATATAACTTACTTCTTCATGATATGAGCTGGCGGCGGGTCCTGGTCGAACCTCCGCAGCCAGTAGTCTGCGTCCTTGTACCCTTCCACGAATAACTGGAACGACCCCACCTGGATAATCATACACATAAGTCTTATTAAAACGACATTATTATTATTTCGACGTTAGCTTTATAGTAGAGGTATCTTTCCAAAGGCATGCTAGATTAATTAGTGATTTGCTTTATTAACGCTTAACGTCTTTGTAAGGCTTAGTTGATTAAAACAATGAGCTTGAGTTTGAAGCAGTAAAACAAGCATGAATTATAAATGATTAATTTTAAACATTAAAATTAAAGTTATTTTATTCAATTTGGTTACAACCTGACACTTTTGCAAGTCATTGAAGATAAGGAGTTATAAATCTTCCGTGCGTTCGGAAAGACAAGAAGAAAAAGCACGAGAAACTTTTTGGGCTTAATTTTTTCAACTGATAGTTATCGTTTTCCGGCCCTATCTGAGAGGGATACCGAAAATTGTAAATTGTGTGATAATAATTATTATAATATTATATATTATGTTAGTCTATAAGTTATATGTTTATATGGGCCTCTGTCGCTTTATATATAAGTTTACTGTAATATTGCCTAAAGTACATAAATGATTTATTATTATTATATCATACAATAAAGTAAAACAATACATGCCTTAGGTGGCAGTCCCATCCTGTTGAACCTGAGATTAGGAAATTGCTCCGTGATGGCGCGCTTCAGCCGCGACCGCTCGCGATCTATGCGCAAGTAGTTGAACGTTTCCGATACTAGTTTTACTACCTGGAAACAAATATATACACTTTAATTAATCAAGGATATTTCGGATGACGTGTGCAACTGAATATTATTGACCGAACGAGCGAGTAGAGCGAGCGAAGCGTCTAAGGTCGCCAAAAATGCTTTCGTATGTCCGTCCAGCTGTTCTCCTCTACAGGTCGCGTTTCTTAACCGACTCGTGAAATTTTGTAAGCAGATTAGATGTCTGTGTGAAATTTATTTTATCTATTCAGTTTATGGAAATTCATCAAAATGGTGGAGGAACTATGGGGGTTGAAAAAATTAAAATTGTAAAATTTCTTATTTCACATCAAATCACACAGTAATTCCATTATATTTTGAAATATACCTACGAGTAGGATTTGAGTTTTTAACCGACTTAAAGGTTCTCAAATCAGTACCTTACCTCTTTTTTTGCGTGGTGAACAAAATACAAAAATATGTAAGTGAAAATAGATAAGAGTCTACAGCTCACTGAGCTACTAGTAATAATTGTTTATATTGTTTATATAAGGCATTTTATTTATTTATGCACAGATTTTTTGCAATTGTAATCATTTGATGGTCTAACTTTCTGTGAGACATTGGCCAAGTTTTGATGGTAAAAAGCACCTTCACAAGCCACAAAATAAAAATTGAATTCAATTAATTACACATTAAAGTATACATGACAAAGTTATAAATAAATGTAGACATAGTGTAGAGTCTCGACTGTTTGGAGACTCTGCATACATTGTTTTATTTGTTAAGTTATAGTTAGAATGAATTGTTAATTGTTTGTTGAGTACGGGTGCGCGACGCCGGGACGCTTAGTTTAAAAATGAAAGAGCAGTGTGCTCTGAACTCTGAACGACGCCTTTATTGGTACTATTGGTTTAAACAAACTTATGGTTAAAGAAATCGGTAGAGTTATGTTAAGTGTTAAGTTTAGCGTGGGAACTCAAGTGCTCTGTATGGTGAGCCCATACACATAGAAAGTTAGAAATGTAGGAAGTACATAATTATAAATAATGCATATTTTTATTTTATACTTAGTTAATATCAACTGACAGATAACACAGTTGTATGTGACTGTACCAATTCGTGTAGCACTCAGGAAAAATATGATAAGATGATAGCGGACTGTCTGTTTAAGGAAAAACATATTGAAGTAGATATAATTGGTGAATGTAGGTGTATTTACTATGGGACTGAGTCCTGGGTGACTCTGCCTACCCCGTCGGAAAAAAGGCGTGAATGTATGTTACGAGTATGTTATGTTACTCGTATAATTGGTGAAATTAATATTTAATTCTTGCATTATCTATAAAAGTTTTCTTTAACATGTCGAATAAAACCCTGCAAATGTATATTATTATTTATACTCAAACTCAAACTCAAACAGATTTATTCAAATAGGTCATAATCTGACACTTTTGTACGTCAATGAAGATACAGTACTGAGTCTACCGTGCGTTCGGAAAGATACCTCTACAAGAAGAACGCACAAGAAACTTGTAGGGCTTAATTTTTTCAACAGATAGTTTCACAATATTTGGTTTGCTTACATTCATTTTCTTTGAAGGTGCCGCGAGGCGACTATGCAGAAGTTTCCAGGCATCTTTGTCCTCTATGTACTGGTTGACTTTATAGTATGCCTTCTTTAGTAAAGTAGATTTTATATAGGTTTTGAATTTACCCTCTGAGAGCCCAGTTATCTCTTTTGGGATTTTATTATAGAAACGTACACTATTTCCTAAGAATGTCTTTTTATTTGTTTTAGATAATCTAAAGCTAGGTACAGCTATTTTGTCTTTATTCCTAGTATTAAAATTATGAAGGTCACTATTTAATTTTAATTTATGTAAATTTTTACGCACATACATGATGTTCTCATAAATGTATAAGGATGGTAGGGTCAGTATGTTTATTTCTTTAAATAATTCCCTCAGGGATTCGCGTGGACGCATCTCATAGATGGCACGAATCGCACGTTTTTGTAGTATAAAGATAGTTTCTATATCTGCAGCTGACCCCCACAACAGAATCCCATAGGACATCAAGCTATGGAAATATGCAAAGTACACTAATCTCGCCGTGGCTACATCTGTTAGTTGCCTAATTTTATAAACCGCGTAAGCTGCAGAGCTTAGTTTCCCTGAGAGCTCGGTGATATGAGTGCTCCATTGCAGTTTAGAGTCTATATTTATGCCAAGGAACAAAGTTGCATTGTCAAAATTGAGTCTTTCACCGTCAAGAACTATGATTGGTTCTATACTTCTGACGTTAGGCAACGAAAATTTCAAACATTTAGTCTTTTTCGCATTCAATAACAGATTGTTTGCTGTGAACCATCTGGATATACTTGCTAAAGTATTATTAACATGTACTAGTGAAGTATCCTTCCTATCAACTTTAAAAATCAATGACGTATCATCGGCAAATAGAACTATATCTGCTAGACCGTGGACCATGTAAGGCAAATCGTTAATATATGCCAAAAACAGGAAAGGACCCAAAATTGATCCCTGTGGGACTCCCATCTTGACAGGAGAACTAGCAGATGTGATACCATTGACGCTAACCTTCTGCTGCCTACTAGACAAGTATGATTCCACCAGGTTCAGGGCATTCCCATGAATTCCATATTCTTCTTACTTGCGCATTCCATTACTTCTAACTTGCGCAGTAACGTGCAGTGTTCTACACAGTCGAATGCTTTGGAAAGGTCACAAAACACTCCAATGGCATCCTGTGAACTCTCCCAAGCCTCCAAGACAAGAGTCATGAGATGACAGCCTGCATCGGTTGTTGATCTGCATTTGGTGAAACCATACTGGTTTGAATGCAATATTCTATTTCTATTGAAATGTGACAGCAGTTGGTTTAGCATCAATTTCTCAAAGATTTTACTTAATACTGGCAAAACAGAGATTGGCCTATAGTTTGAGGGATCTGTCTTACTTCCCGATTTAAAGATAGGAGTGATTTTACTTATTTTCATTAGTTCTGGAAACGTGCCTTTATCTATGCATAGGTTAAATAAGTCTGCTAAGTAAGGAGCAATTGTGTTTATTATAGAATCTAGCATTTTTACAGATAGACCCCATAGATCTTCAGTAGCTTTAACATTTAAACTCTTGTACGTCTTTTTGATATCAATTAATGAGATGTGTTCAAACGAAAATTCAGGTATGGTGCGTTGGAAGTTTTCTTTAAGAAAAGCCTCCGCCAAGTCTGGGGATGAATCAAGTGACTTGGTCGCGTTCAGGGCTATGTTAGAGAAGAAATCGACAAAAATATTAGAGACTTCCTCAACATTTGTAATGTGTTCATTATTAATTAATAGTTTATATTCAGAATCTCTACATTTATCTTTACCTGTTTCTACGTTTATTGTTTTCCAAACCGTCTTAATTTTATTACTTGATTTGCGAATTTTGTCTCTAATATTTATGGCTTTTGCTTGGATGCAAACAGCTTTAAAAATTTTTGAATAACATTAATACATATAATATACATTAATCATCATCATCTCGGCCATAGGACGTCCACTGCTCAACATAGGCCTCCCCATAGATTTCCATCCAGTCCGGTTGTAAGCGGCCCGCGTCCAGTGTGTTCCCGCCGTCCTTATCATGGCCCGGCAAGCTCAGCGTAAGACGTCCACCCACAAGGTGGACAGAATATACATTGAACATTGTAAATTATATTATAAGTATAGGTATATTATAATTACGTTATCGTTAAGATGTTTGATAAGGAATGGAATATTATGTATCTTTTTAATATTATATACGTACTTAATATTTTTTTTAAGTAATCACAAAATGACGTCGTAAGGTCAAATTATAATCTAGTCTCGGAATACATTGTAATATCATTATATTACAACTTTATTTCAATATATTATTGTAGCGATGATAATATTCAATTCAATTCTTATTTTGTGGCTTGTGAAAGTGCTTTTAACACCACAACTTTGGCAATAATACGTAGGGAGATTGGACATCAAACGATGGAAATTAACCAACAAGTGCTTTTGAATTTTGAACACAATCACATTCTACAGCTTGACACTAAACTATAACCAACACTACAATTAATATTAAAATAAAACTCATATCTCCTTTGATAAACTATTTACTAGGTATATTTTTTAAATTATTAAAATTCATTTATTTCAGGCCATTTCACCCATACATCAAATAAATCATAATAAGTACTCAATAAAATGTCAATATAAAATACAATTTTTAAAAATATACAACTAATTACAAATATTAATTGATTGAAATTATCCAATAATGCCAGTGTTGAAGAATTGTCTCAATAAATTCTATAATCTAGAATCTAGACTATGGTATCTTTGCGTTTCAAGAAAATTAATAATATTGCATTTTATAATCTATTTGTATATAAGAACGCTTGCGAGGTGGTTACAAATGAATTGTAAATAATTTTTAAAGTCACTAATAATTATTTCTCTTTATTTTAAAACAACAATAAATTATATCAATAATTGCTCATAGTTAAAAAAGAAAACAAAAGGTACCTCGCGTTAAAGTATCAAAAACTGATTCATATTATTGTTCTCATTTCACAAAAACGTTAAATTCCGGTCAACTTCTCGTAATAAAATAAGTGTGTTGATAAGACGTTTGTTACGCGAATCAAGAATTCCAAATAGAGTAGACGGATTTATAAAAGTACTTGCTTTGCCTTACAGTTTAAGCCGCGTAAATACCGTTCCTTTGTGGATATCGAGATAACAACTGTAACCTATATCTTTTTCCTAGGTCCCGTTTATATCTACATATATTTATATATTTTGATATATTTACATCGGGAAACTATCAGGCAAATGTTATGTATATAATATTATATATGTATATATTTTTTGTGGGTGTATCCACTATGGGACTGAGTTCCTGGGTATACCTCTGCCTACCCCTTCGGGAAAAAGGCGTGAATGTATGCTATGTTATGTTTATATTTTTACTCATATTAAATATTTAAGTAGGTGTATTAATTATTTTATTTATGTAGTACTTATATTATGCCTATATATTGTATATTTAATATATAAGTACATAGTGTAGACTATTATTAAGTATTAAATTTCTGGGTTTTGTATAATTATTTGCTGTTTGTTTTATGTTTAATTAAATAAGTAGTTTTAGTTGTTTTAAACTTTTCATGTCTTGCACTCCACCCAATTTCTGTACAATATTTTCTCTAGTTTTAGAATAACTGGTAGAAAATGCTACTCTAGCATTAAGTTTGCAGTCCTAGCGTTATGCTGAATTATAAATAAATACATCTCTACCAGAGTTAATTAAAGTTGGCTTAGACGTTTAGAAGTGAAAGCGTTAAGACAGTTACTTTGGCATTTATCTCTACAACGTGTTAAAAAGAGGTGTAATGATACTTAATGGGGCACATCTACCCGTCAATCTTAAACACTTACAAAAGAAACAATTTCGAAATTCACAAGAACTACCTACTACCATACGTATAACTATATCTACTAGTAGTTCAACTGAGCGTCTAGACGGAGCAACGATGGGGTGCGGTATGACAGTGAGAGGAGTCCCGTCCCTTCCCCAGTGCCTGAGTGCTTAAGGTACGTCCGGCCGGCTTCTATTGCGCCCCGGTAACACACCACAGAAGACAGAGAGGCGTAGAAATTGCCAGCCGTTTAGGTATTTTGACGTTTATCAAAGGAAAAAAGGTTTGGTAGTGGTAGGCCTCTTTTGCAGGGGGCCGCCTGGGCAAATACCACACCTTTGCCAGTTATTCATCCGCCAAGCAGTAATGTGCAAACATTACTGTGTTCCGGTATGAAGGGGCAATGTTACCAGCGAAATTACTGGGCATGATGAGATTCAACAACTCATATCTCAGGGTGACAGGCGCAGTGCAGTGCCGCGCAGAATTTTGAATTTTAAAACACTGGGTGGCACTGTGTCTGATATGGGCAATCATGATGCTTACCATCAGGCACCTGATTTGCTCGTCTTATCACTCACTATCATAAAAAAAAGGAGATGACATAATGTATAGAGTTATTATTATGCTGTGCTACTACACATATTTACAAATTCTACGAGAATTGTTATACTCACCCTAGTATTGGGCACGATTTTAAGTCCAATCTTAGCGTCGACCAGACTGGCTCCGGCCTCAGAGAGGTAACCCTGATTGGGTATAAGACAAGACCGCCCGAAGCAGCACGGGCAACACAGTTTGTGCATCCATTTGGTCCATTTTGGATTAAGTCGACCGTACGGCTCCTCATCCTTGGGCTTGAAAACTCCTATTATTTTCTGGAAGACGAGAAATAGAGCTTATAAATAAACATAAATATAAATCGAGCCATTGATTTAAAGAAAAGGGGAGATAGGTTACGTTCTCTCAGCGCTTACAACAACTGGCATGTGCGAACGAGACAACAATTAACTTTACTGACGTACGTGGACTGTGGACCTAATGGGACCTTATTTGAGCTTTCCATTTTTTCGAGAAGCCAGTACCTCATCTCCCCTTTCCTTTAAATCAATGAATAGAGCTTTAGAAACGTAAAACCAACCTAAAACACTGGTACCGACCGGTAGGAAAAATATTGCAAAAACTGGTAGGTCCTGGTTGTTTCCTATAAGATATACAGAGGTCGTTAGGTCATGTTGGAGGCCTTGTTTAAATCTTGTTGACATGTAACTGATATTTGGGCTATGGGTTGACCACAATCTATAATGGTTTGACTGGATGACCGGACTCTACTTCATCTTTGTCTCTGTGAGTGATATAGATGGAGTGTTCAGACATCCGTCAGTACCCACACTAAGAGCCTAAATTCAATTGTTATTACTGAGAACTGGATGGAAGAATTGGATTAAAGGCAATTGATATTCTTCGATCAAAGTTCGTGAACATTCGCTTTTATGACTTACGTATGTGATTATTGAGGCGTATTTAATGAGTTTAGGCTTTTGTATAATACATGTGTCAGTCACACCAAATGAAGGACCTAAGCCTTTAAAAGCCTTCATCCCCGTGAATGAATACAATCTATGCTCATTGTCAACTTTATCTCTATTTGAAAGACAAGTTTTTTGCTAACGAGCCATTGCACATAATCATAAAATTTTATGTTTTTATTAAGCGGTCTAATCGCTTGATATACAATCAGAAATGAGAAGAAAAATTTCGCCCACGGGCGGGATTCGAACCACGCACCCTTCGCACCATTCGGGGAATTGGGCACTCTACCAGTTGCGCTACCGTGGAGCCATCAGGCATCGGCAAAATTTTTCTATCCCATCTACCTAACGCACTATAGGGGCATGTGTGTTAATCTTAAATACGAGTAGATTCGAAAGTTTGTCGTTATGTCTGTGTGTATGCTTGTTACACAAGCTCGACAGCCCATCATGAGGTCTCGGGTTCGATCCCCAGGTCAGGCAGTGTTATTGGATTTTTTCATTAGGAATTATCTCAGTGACAGCTAGGAGTCAGGACCTGTGCCCGGTAGACGGCAATAGGCTCGCCCCCTATTATAAGGTATACCTTTGCCTACCCCTTCGGGAAAAAGGCGTAATTGTATGTTATGTTATACTACAGACACAGACTGTACAGGCGAACGTTATCGAGGCAGAACACCGGCCGGAATGTCAGATGACATCGTCAAATTTGTTGGAAATCGCTGCATGAGACTCGCACAAGACCGGAAAGAGTGACGTAAATATGTCTCTCTGATTGGGGTCGGTTGAAAATCATGTCAAACTTCAGACTCACCCCTCCAGGATTCTTAACAAAGTACGATCCGCTCGATCCCTGGTATATCCTCTCGGGGAAGATGCCATTGTCGATGGCCACCTCCGCTTGCCATACCAGCTCCGTGAACTGAGGGTCGTCTGCAGATAAAAGGTAACTTTAACTTGAGGGGATAAGGTTCATTATAATTGGGTGAGCTCCACGTTTCGGACCATTTTTCCGAAAATTTTATGAATGATATTGAGTGACGAGACGAGCAAATCAGGTGCCTGATGGTAAGTATCATGATTGCCCATATCAGTCACCGTGCCACCCAGTGTTTTAAAATTCAAAATTCTGCGCGGCACTGCACTTCGCCTGTCACCCTGAGATATGAGTTGTTGAATCTCATCATGCCCAGTAATTTCGCTGGTAACATTGCCCTTCACCCCGGAACACAGTAATATTTGCACATTACTGCTTGGCGGATGAATAACTGGCAAAGGTGTGGTACTTCCCCAGGCGGCCCCCTGCAAAAGAGGCCTACCACTACTAAACTAACTTCGGAAACGAATTTAATTTAATAAAAAAAAAAAAATTTAATTCTTAATCTCTATGCAATGTGGAAATAAAAAATCAATATAGTTTAAAAATAATTTTAATTCAAATTGAAAATGTACCTTTAGACATTTTGAAAAAATATTTGAGCACGTCTACGTCCTTGTTCTTCACAGAATAACAACATTATACAAACTATTGAATCTCGTTATGATCGTAAATAGGCTCAATATTGAATTAGTTCAGAAAATTTAATATATTAGCATAGTTTGCATGCGACGCTCAGAATAATATTTTTCTTTTTTTATGATAGTGTGTGACAAGACGAGCAAATCAGGTGCCTGATGGTAAGCATCATGATTGCCCATATCAGACACAGGCCACCCAGTGTTTTAAAATTCATTATTCTGTACGGCACTGCACTGCGCCTGTCACCCTGAGATATTAGTTATTGAAACTCTTCATGCCCAATGAAATGAAGAAATGTATTTATATAACTAGCTGTGCTCTGCGGTTTCTATCGCTTGGATGATGTATTATGTTACTTTAACTGGCTGGTTAGTTCAGTGACCTTACTTTCTGAGTTACGTTAGTACTATTATTTATTCTGTGGTACTGTTCCTGAGTTTGACTTTAAGCCCCAGGCAGGTCAAATATTTGTGGACATTAAAGCAAGTTCAAACGGTTCTATTTTAATTGACCAACTGCTAAATCGCATTCGAATCGAAGCGTGTGAAACGACTTCCAATAATTAGGGTACCATATCTCAATAGGGAAAAGAAACCTTATACCTAGGATCACTTCGTTGTTCATCTGTCTGTCTGTAAGTCCGTCTGTAAAGACACTTTTTCTCGGAAACGTGTGGAGGTATCAAGTTGAAACTGCTATCAAATACTCAGGTCTCCGGCTCGCTGCTGTCAAAGATCAAACTCAAACGATACGGCTATTTAAACGCAAATTCTCATACTTTGCGCAATGGACTGAAAACGTCTCGGGTAATTCCCGTTGGCGTAAAATCATGAAATTTGGCAAGAAGCGAAATCTATCAAACAGAAATCTATAAAACAAAAAAAGTAAATTGAGATTTTATAAAAAAAAATTCAGTAGTTAGCACCTAGATAGCGCAGTATACTTAGAACACGGTAGGGTTATGTTTAGATACGTATTTAGGTAATAAAGTCTGCTCTACACTAGGCAAACTTACTAAGGTAGATCCTTTTAATGTCAGGAACAAAAACCAAATTCGTTTCTATAATAAAACCATCTAAACCCGCTATTAGCAATTCTGATTCATCTGTGTCTGGGTGCTATAATACAGTACCTACTAGTGTGTGTAGGAAGGAGTATTGTTATGGCACAGTCCTACAGGCTATTATATTGCCACCCTGTTCGCTGCCGCTGCTACATCAGCATTTATGCTTCTAGTACTAACTCTCAGAGCTCCCACTATGGAGTTGCAGTGATGAGAGTCAGTCTGTCCATAGCCATCGAAACGAGCAGGTTGCCAAAAGAATTATTAATAATCGGTTTTAATTAAAGTTAAAAACAAAAATTAAGAAATTGAAGATCTAGTGGCCGAGCCAAATATCATCGGCGAGATAAAATCCCACAGACTTCGCTGGCTCGGCCACGTTGAACGCATGGGGGAGGATCGGGCAGTAAAGAGAGCGTACTTGGGACGCATAACCGGGAAAAGGCCGGTCGGGCGTCCTTAAGTACCGTTGGAAAGTTGGAAGGATGAGGTGGAAAAAGACCTGAAGGCGCTTCAAGTAGAATCATGGCAAGTTATAGCGCAGGACAGACAGGAGTGGCGTCTTCTTGTGTCGAGGCCAAGACTCACTTTGGGTCGCTGCGCCGGTATAGTTAGATAGATGGTTTTAATTAATTTCCAATTTGTATTTTTTCCAATAAATAGGTGAATTAGTATTTTGAGGTGTTTTCTTAAAACCAAATCGTCAAAACCCGGATAACAGTATCAGTTTCCCAGTCACTATAGTCTGCCTGAGACGCATGTTGAAGTTGTCCCGTTTTATACCGGAACATGTTCCATGTGAGACACCAAGAAAATTACATTGTCACTAACAAAAATATTACCCAATAGCATTTCCTCTTTGCATGCACTTGTTAGGCGGGAGGGCGGTGCACCGTGCATGTTGTTTTTGACACTAAAAATCTGAACTAAAAACTAATGATTCTTGTCCCAGAAGTCTACAATGGAGTTCCGAAAAGTAACGCCAAATTCAATCAATTACATTAACCTGTGTCTAGAATCTCGTCACATGGAATTTTTCATTGACTTTTATTGATGAAATTAGTGTCAAATGTGTCTTAAAATAACTAACTCTATATATGTATGTCATTAAAATATATGTTTTTATTATTAGGAAGTATATTATCGATTCCCAAGTTATTTACGTAACATGCATTGCATTTAAATCATTAAGTTGCCCATTGTAAACATAATTTGTTACTCACTGCTCAGGAACTTCCTATAACACACATAGGTATGTAATATTTGTATGATTCATAATAATTCACAGTAGGTAGGTTTCTAGCGTACCTTCTTATTCCATTGCATATTCTATGACTTTATCAGTAATGTTCACTGATTTGTGCTACTATTTGGAACGAATAAGGAAAATCTAAATATATTATAACATAACAGGTGTTCCCAGGACTCAGTACCATGGTAGGTACACCCAAATTTCGCCAGTATGTTATTGGTCCCATGTTATGGGAGGCGAGCGTATTGCCATCTGCCGGGCACAGTTCCAGACTCCAAGCAGTTATTGAGATAATTCCAAAAAATCCAATATTTAACACTGCCTGACCTGGCGATCGAACCAGGGACCTCATGATCGGCGATCCAGCTTGCGCCCACTACGCCACCGAGGCAGTCCTATAAATATATTATTGTGGAGATAATTTATTTTTTACCTGAAACTTTGAACTTCGTCAACACTCATATGTACCCAGATAGCAGGACAATTGTTAAGTCAAACATGATATTCAATCAGATTTAATAATAATATTTATAAAAGAATACAGTTTTGTTTTTGAATCACATTCATGGCATTATATAGTAATTAAAGAATTCTTAAATGCTCGCCCCCTATTACATGGGACCAATAACATACTGGCGAAATGTGGGTGTATCTACTATGGGACTGAGTCCTGGGTACACCTCTGCCTACCCCTTCGGGAAAAAGGCGTGAATGTATGTTATGTTAAATTGATTAATCACATTTCATACTCATTAATCTCTAGAATAGAAAACTCTCTTATTGGTATCACAATTAGTACAGAAAACAACAAAATCATATATTAAAACTAGAAAATGTGTAACAATTAAATATATTATGTGTAATTGTAATTAGTATCATTTGAATATCCATAGTTAGTAGTAGTCAGTAGTAGGCTAGTGGGTTAGTAGGGTAGGTTAGTGTGGGTCCTGGCTATATAATAGAGCCACTCCTATCTCAATAATAATTCGTCCATTTTGTTGGTATAGGTATAGGTTTGTTGGTAGTTATTATTGAAATTTCGAAAGAAGGTGAAATATTCTTCATTCTAAAACAGTTTCCAAAACCAATTTTTTTTTTGTGGAAACCTGGTTTCCATAAAAGAAGAAATCATCTGTTTTGGAAACTGGTTTCGAATCATTAGTTTCCAAAGTGGCCAAAGCCAATCTTTTTAACTTAATGAAAAAATAAAAATTTTCATTATTATAGTCAAGAAAATCATTTTATTACTTTATAGACTATAGCGGTCTATTTACTTGAAATGCTGTTAGTCAAGAAAAAATATTTACCAAACAAATTCTACAGAAACAATGTAGCGGACATTGGAAACTGGCTTAGAATGTTATTGTGCACTCATTCAACCAAACTTGTTATGTAAATAAATGTTAATATTCTTAAATGCTACCTTAAATCTACTACCCATTGGAGATTTTTAAGTTTAACTTTAATAAGTAGTCATTAGAAAAAACAAGGCTAATTATTACAGTACCATATGGGTAGTCTTTATACAGGTATTGAAAGCTGAAAATAATGATTTGCAAAATATGTAAAACTAACTAAAAGAAGATAAATGTGACTTACCACAGTGAAAACATAAATCCATATTTAGAAATAATATGTAAATTATTAATTTAGGTGCTGGAAAACCATAAGCAAATATTTCCACTTCAGTGCAACCTTGATTGTTGCTGATTTCACACTAGTTAAAATACCTTCTTTAATAAACAATCTGAAGTTGCCGTTGCTACAATCAATAATGTGCTTAATTTGGCAGTAAAATGGGAAGATTCCGTAATTTCCATGGCAAGGGGCGCGACAGACGTGCGTCAAGGTAAACATTACGATAAAAAACATCTGTTAAGGATTTACAACCTATATTAGGTAGGTACATGTTATGTCCTAGCTATATAATACGAAGCCCTAAACTGCTTACAATGAATCCTTAGAAGTGTTTAAAGCGAAAAGTCTGCTGAAATACCTACGTAATTTGTATTAAGCCGTAATGTCGCCTCTATCAACTAATTATGCGAAGTGACATCCCACTCGGGAGATAGTGTTTCACCTCACCTGGAAACTGGTTGCATGTGACCTCGAAGTCGCCGCGGCCGCCGAGCAGCGGCTGCGACTCCCGGTTCACTCCTGGAGAATCCAGGTTGCCCTCGAAACCAACCTCTGGCACTAAACAGATTTCTTCTGAACTACTCGATAACGATACCACACCGTCATCGGGTGGCGCATTCAAAGCGGTTGGTTTGTCGAAGTCGAGATTCAACAGAGTCTCTTCCGTACTCATGAGTAAAGTTAAACAGCGAAACACTACCGAGCCTCATTTATTTTTGTATAGTATTTCTTTGTTTCACAATCATTTACAAAAACACGACTTCACAAAACGATGAATGAAGCATAGACTAAAGAGCGAAACATTATCAGAATGACAGCTCAAAAAAATGACAGCTGATATAGACAATCAACTATTTTCTTTTTGTGGCCGTAGTGAAGAGAATTTATAGTCCTTGACTGTGATTACCGGTTTTTCAATAAATAATCGTAGAAAATTATTATGGTATCGATTGATTATTGAATAGGCCTGGCAAGTGAAAGCTGATCTCAGATGGCGCCACTAATGTATGAACTCTTGTCATGGTGATGGAGGGAGATTGAAACATATTTAATTTTATTCATATTTGCATTGCTTTTTCACATATTTCCTGTTAAAAAGTTATGTATTCTATTTAAAAATAAGTTTTGTGAGATTATTTCTACACGACCAATTTGAGTACCTAATTAATTAAATACAGCGTAATTTATTATCCAATCCTTATCTCTCACTAGAATAGGATTCATCAAACCCTAAAGAATCAGAAAACTCTTTTAACTCCTTGTCTGAATATCCTTTATCCGAGAAACCTCGTTTCCCAAAGAGTCCCTTATGGTGATCATGATGAAAATGTCCTCTATCGACTCCCGCACCGGCGCCTAATTTTATTCCGTATGTTTTTGCGCCTACTTTTTTAATGTTACCACTGGTTTCATCATCTTCGTAAAATAGCTTGTCCTTTTTGTATTCGTCCTTATGGTGAACACGATGGAAACCTCTTGTTTTGGTGCCTTTTCTGTATTTTCTAACTTCGTTTCCTTTCACACCGACGGCTTTGCCGGAAAACGCTTGCGCAAGCCCATATTCTTCATCATCATCATACGCTCCTTGATCGTGGACACCTGCTGTTTTGAAAAACTTCTTTAAATCTCCAATATCGTGCTTCTCTTTCGATCCTTTTTTTGTAACATTTTTATTTTTAAATCCTGTCTTAGATTTTGCTTGATCAGCCTCGTCTAAAAGTTTAGAGTAGTCGTCTAGGTCTTCTTCCTCGACCTCGTACTTCAAATCTTTGAGGTCAGTGTCGAGCGAATCGAACTCTAGCGCACCGAGATTTGCTTTTGTGGGCGCCGCTTTTGCCAACCACCAGGCACTCATTGATACAAATAAACACAAGTTCTTCATTGTCCTAATTTTTTTCCGTTCTTGCGCAATGGAGTAAGGTTGCGACACTGACATACATGGGAATAAGTCGCTTTATTTATTCTCTAGAAATGAGCAAGGATGATTTTTTCAGTGATGAGTTGTAATGATGTTCTACGGCCGATTGGGTCGGAAATCGGTGCAACGACTTGGATCGGTCAAGGCTGCAAGTCGATCATGAATGGACGCAAATTGTGATTGATGAACCGTGGCATCGCAAATTGAACTAAATAACCTTCTACTTGCTTACTAATATTACAGTAAAGATAGGAGTAAGTAAGTATTAACTTAGATTTAGACATAATAAATAAGCATCCTCTAAAAAAATCAGTGTTTAATCCCAGTCTAGGTAACAAAACTAGTTCGAAGGACCACATAATGTTTTATGTTTTTAGTTCGTTAGTAGTCTTAGTAATATGAATAATTTTTCAAATTATAATCATTAAGTGTAAGTAGGTACTTATTATCACAGGTAGGTAAGTACCTAATTTAGGGTAGGTACTGGTGATCAGTTATACCTACTACGAACAGACGATCGAATATTACCGTACCACAAACTTGGTTTTCCACCATACCATGTTCGATCGTCAGGCGCATTGTCCGGCGATCATTGTTATGTGTAACACGGACTATAGTTCCGGTCTTTGAATAGGCGTACACGGAGATCTTTATTATTATTACTTGATATGGTGGTACGGTCGTTTGCTCATCGAAGCGGTTCGTTCGTCTAATCGTAGTATATTGGCATCCCCTCAAAGACCAAGGATCACTGTTGGTACCTTATCTATTACCAAATAAGCTACGAAAATGCAACATCCCGTGTGTTCTCACAAAAGTCGTAGCCTTTAGCACCATACGTGATAATACATTCATGGGAATAACCTCTTGCCCACATTACATTCCCGTGGTATTGTGATCCCTCAGGACAACTGGGAACACAAGTAGGTAGGCACAGTAGGTACTAGGTACCTACAACCAACCCAGCAGCAGCTGTTATAAGCGTGCGTCAAACTGACGGGAATTACATACTCTTAAATTTCCAAAATACTTCAGCACAGAAAATGCACAAATTGGCACAAATATAAAGAAACAAGGAATAACTTTCCACTCAATTGCCTGTGGTTGGCTCTGGATCAGGGGTGGTATTACGAACATGCAATCGCGTAACAACAGCAGTAAATTTTGCTGTCAAACGTCATTTTTTGTATGCCGTTTGACAGCAGATATTACCTAAGCAATTAAACGCTTTCCACACTTCTACTATATTTACTCGCTCTGTGATTTCTACTGCTGTTCGTAACATGGGGGCCGGTCCCCATTTGCGTGAAAACATATTTGGTTAATCTAATTTAGAATGCGTCCCACTTGACATCCATGGTGGTTTCACTGCTGACATGTAGAAATTGCCACTTCTACGGTTATCAGTTCTCATAATTGACGACATAATCGATCTAAAGTTGTTACGCAGAATCCCTGGCGTTAGATATACTGGAGGTGGAGCTGGAAACCGTATGAAAGGCAGTTCCCATACGTATGTCACCAGCGACCGGTGGTCGTCACCAATGGTGACAAGTGAGACTGATTAGAAAAACAAATTTAGATGTCACCAGTGACCAAAGAGATGGGGACCAGTGACGAGTACCGATACCCGATAGTATAATAATTATACTTACCTACTCGAGCTTTAAATTGTATATAGACCTGTAAAGGGTTAAAGAGATATCAAGATCCAGAGGACGGGCAGCAGCCTCTCTTCATAAAACGTAAAACCAGTTGGTAAACCATGAAAATGCTATTGCTAACCCGCCTGCCAAGCGTGGGGAGTATTGGCAAACCTCCTCTCATATGCCTATGTTCAGCAATGGACTCCTACGGCTGAGATTATGATGAAAGACCTCCTTAGTAAAGACCTAATCTACGGGATTTACTATAATTGAATTTATTACTGATCAGTGTCAGCAGTTACCATCCTCGAGTTCATCATTGTAATTATTATTTGGAATAACGTTTCCATAGTGAAAGCTAACTCCGAAATCGATTTTCTGATTTACAGTTGGTTCTAAAAAGGAAATTCTCTCAAAATTGTTATATTTAAGGGGAATCTGGATCCGGCCCCATTTGCGTGAAAACATATTTCGTTAATGAAAGCCGTATAGGTTTTTATTATACTTAAAAAAATATAAGTATATTAACTTATAAACTACATTTTTACAATTAAAAAAGAAAAGTGTTAAATATTGAGTTTTTCCATTAGGAATTATATCAATAACTGCCTGGAGTATGGGACTGTGCCCGGCAGATGGCAATAGTGTAATTGGCGATTGCAGCCGTTCTAATTAAGTTAAATACATAAATAAATAAATAGGCTCGCCCCCTATTACATGGGACCAATAACATACTAGCGAAATGTGGGTGTATCTACTATGGGACTGAGTCCTGGGTACACCTCTGTCTACCATATCGGGAAAAAAAAGGCGTGAATGTATGTTTCTTTTTGCAAATTTTAATAAATATACGAAGAAACTGTAAGGTTTTCATTAACCAAATGTTATTATGTTTTCACGCACATATTTGTGCATTTTGACTTTGTATGGACGAGCAATCCCCATAAAGTATAATACAAAGTAGTATTCTATCAAAACTTTCTTGTTAATAAAATATCACAATTCTTAATCTCATTTGTATTTTATTGCGTTACAAAAAATATTTACAGAGATATCATCATACAAAAATAACAAAATGCTATTAAATTATTAACAGATATTTACAAGAGCTTTCTAATGTTTGGATCTATTCATGGTCATCATCATCGTCATCATCCTCGTAAAGGTACTCTTTCTCGTGTCCGCTGCCGCCCTTCTTCCCGTATTCTTCTCCTTGGTTGTAGTGACTATCATTTCCTTCCTCAGCAGAATGTCCTACTTCACCATCATCAATATGTCCCTTCGAATGATGACCTCCTTTACTGAATTCACCCTTATCATATCCAGCATCATGATGTCCACCTTCCTTATGCCCTCCTTCCTCAGAGCCGTGATGACCCTTCTCATACGCATGCTTATTGAAGTGTCCGCTCTTATCGGCGACGTCGTAGAAGTCGTGATCCTTCTTGAACTCGTCCTTGTTGAACACCTTGTGGTATCCTGTCACTTCCTCGCCTTTGCTGAAGTGCTTCTTGTGTCCATGATCACCGCCCTTGTAGCTTTCTCCCGATTCATGATGCTTCCCGTGAGCGCCGGCTTCGTCGTGATGCGCGCCCTTTTCTCCTTCCACCTCGTTGTAATGTCCTTCCTTGTGCTCCTTGCCGTAATGTCCGGAAGCTCCTTTAGCATGGTGACCCTTGGAGGAGAATCCTTTGCTTCCCTTCTCGCCGTGAGCCGCGTGATGCTCCTCACCGTAGTCGCTTCCACCTCCTTTTTCAAAACCGTGTCCGTGATCGAGCCCTACTAAATCTCCATATTCTTCCGAGTCTTCGTCACTGTCGTCATCATCTTCGGCATCCTCAACTGCGATCGACTTGTCAGCGATGTATGGGAGCGGCGCCGGTGCTAGAGGAGCCAGGTCGTAAGCCTCGATGTATTTGAGAGGCTGAGCCACGGGCAGAGGTGGAGCGAAAGCGTGCGGCTGCTGGTACCCGTGCGCTCCTAGCTGTATGAGGCTTGCGGGGCCATTGTTGTCGCTTCTATAGATGTAGCTGGTGGCCGGAGCGAACCCGACCTGCACACCTACTGCGGACGCCACCGCACCAGCGAATAACAAACTGATTAATGTATTCACCATATTTAGATGTGTATCGAGCAAGATGCTGTGCTGTAATAATTTGATAAGCCCGTTGCTCAATATTTATATTCCAAGTAGAGACAAAAGGACCGTGAGTGTGTCACCAACTACCGAGTAACCGAACCTTTCTTGTAGCCATGTAACAAATTGCTTATCAGACGAGGTTATTATAGGTGACAAAGAAGCTTGGTATTGAAAAAATAATGAAAAAATTGGCCATTGTGCAATAATTCGGGCATGCCGACCGCAAAACAAATAGGCGTGAAATGCTTTTTTTCTTGAAGATACGTGCCTGATAAAAAATGAATTACAGATCAATCAGGCGTTAGCGTTATTACATGGAGTAACTTTATTATAAAAATCTCGGATGCGAATAAAACAGACAGGACCTACCTATTCCTATCTAAATATAATTTCTTATAGCTCGACAGAAAAAGAGTAGAAAATACTCATGAAAATAGTGGGGACGCCACTGTCTTTTATATCAGTAAAAAAAATTGAACTTTTCTGTCGAGCTATAACCTTCCATCCAATTTTTATATAAAAATGGAAAGTATATAAAGCAGCAGCAGCATTTGCCTCTTGCCCTTTCCATTCCCTAAACCAGCATCAAGTATAGAGCTTCATTCGATGGTTTTTTGCAGAGGACGCTGCTGCCCATCCTCTGGATCTGTTAACCCTTAGCCGGCTCTTACGGCAACCGCGGATAGAGATGGTGGAGCACTATTCTTAAGCTGGTAACTCCACGGCTCCGACTGAGCTATCTCAATTAGAAAATATCTTCAGCTCGCAGGCAGGCTTTGACGAGAGTCGCAATTATCTCGCCTTTTTATACAACTTTCTTGTTAGTAGGTAATAAAATATATTATACATACTTACATCGTCTTTTTCTCGTTTTACAACAATAGGTAAGTAATAAGAGGTTAGGTCTTCGGTGTTTTCCTAGGTGATCCAGATGTAGATAGGTTATTTTTATCAAAATATGTCAAGGTCAAATTATAAGTATAAATATAAATAGCGATATGAACGTGCCTCTACAGGGCATTTTTAATTTTAAATTCAGCTACGCCGATTTAAAAGTGAATTGGCTACGTGGGTAAGGTACACCTACCATCCAATTATCAACCCTGAACATAAAGATTAGTTTCTTCACCTAATTAGTATTACCTAAAATATGGTAAAGAGCAGAGCCTGTAATAAAACCAATATTATTTATCATGCATAATATACAATCCTTTTTCCCGAAGGGGTAGCCAGAGGTGTACCAGGACTCAGTTCCATAGTAGGCGTACCCACATTTCGCCAGTATGTTATTGGTCCCATGTAGTTGGGAGCAAGCCTATTGCCATCTACCGGGCACATTTCCAGACTCCAGGCAGTTATTGAGATAACTCCTAATGGAAAAATCTAATATTTAACTTTTTGCCTGACCTGGGGATCAAGCCCGGGACTTCCTGATCGGTAGTCGAGTTTGCGCCCACTACGCCACCGAGGCAGTCTCAAGGGATATTATTATTTATCAATTAGGTATTTATAATTATATATTATAATTAATTTCATTTCCTTAATTCCTTGACTATCTATCGTAAGTGGGATTCGGTCAGTGTTGATAAATTATTAAATTAATTAACATAATATACATTCACGCCTTTTTCCCGAAGGGGTAGGCAGAGGTCTACCCGGGACTCAGTCCCATAGTAGATACACCCACATTTCGCCTGTATGTTACTGGTGCCATGTAATAGGGGGCGAGCCTATTGCCATCTACCGGGCACAGTTCAAGACTCCAGGCAGTTATTGAGATAATTCCTAATGGAAAAATCCAATATTAACACTTTGCCTGACCTGGGGATTGAACCCGGGACCTCTTGATTGGCAGTCGAGCATGCGCCCACTATGCCACCGAGGCAGTAAATAATAATTTACGAGAATTATTAGTAATTAATAATAATAATATACCACTCAGCTATCTCTACCACTTGATTTCCTATGTAAGTTTATAAGTTAATCTTATTAAGCATAAAAAATATTTTATTCATCGAAATCTAATTCGCAAAGATATTTATTTATGTAATAACACAAAATGTAATCAGTACATGGCTTATCTTTATTTACAAACATATTATTTACAAAATATTCTTAGGTACCAAAATCAACAACTCTATAACAATCATACATAATAAGTAATCAATGCTTGACTTCGTAGCCGTAGCTCTTGCCGTTGTATTCTGCGCCTTTAGCTCCGAATTTTCCTTCGTGTTGATGAGAGGATTCGTTTCCTTCGTCTCCTGAGTGACCGCTGGCGTGTTCATCTCCTGATTCCTCGTTAACATGACCATCCTTCCTGAAGTTGTTTTCATGGTGTCCAGCCTCATGTGCTCCTCCCTTCTCGAACCCTCCGGCATCTGATCCGTGATGTTCGTGTCCATCGCCATACTTGTGGAACCCTCCCTCGTTCTTCTCTCCATCATAAAAGTCATGGTCCTTCTTGAATTCGTCCTTGTCGAAATGTTTGTGGTATCCGTCAACCTTTTCCCCTTTACTATGCCCAGTTTTGTACTCGTGGTCTCCTCCCTTGTATCCATGTCCAGCATCGTAGTCCTTGCCATGAGCGTCGGCCTCATCGTAATGCTTACCATGTCCTCCCTCGCCAGATACTGAGAAGCTCTCGTATTTCTCCGTATGATAGTCTCCAGCACCCCCTTTCCCGTATTTGTGACTTTTCGCGTATCCTTTATAACCTTTATCTCCATATTTGTGGTGCCCTTTCAATCCGTAGTCTTGCCCACCACCGTGGCCGTGATAAATTCCATGGTCGTAATGTCCCACGCCATGCAAGTATTTAGAAAAGCCTTTGTAATCACCACCGAAACCCGAGCCGTAGTCCTCCAATATTTTTCCATAGTCTTCACTAGCTATACCCTCTATATGATCATCTTTCTCTTCAGACTTCTCTTCCACGGGTATGACGTAAGCTTCGCTCGCGTGAGATGCTGACTTGTCTTCATCTTCCTGATGGAAAGGTCCAGCAGCAGTCGGGACCGGTGCTAGGTAAGATTCCGGTTTGTGATAAATTTTGGATAAATGTTCCATAACTTCGGTTTCTCCCATTTTAACGACACTGGCGGGTCCGTCGGCCTCTTTCTTGTAGATGTATCCGGTGGCCGCGGGTTGTAGGTCCGAGCCCGTGGTCCTGACCATCACCATCCTCTCCACGGTCTCCCGCATCTCCATGCAGGAGCCATACGCGAATATGACCAGTAACGGAGCTATTCGCGCCATATCGACGCAAGCGTTTGGTGCAGTAATGACGACTAAGGTCAAGAGTAGCATTTTATATAGCAAATATAATACTGCATCGAACATTGACATGAATTCATAAATGGGCCGATTCGAGAGCGCTCTCTAGATTGGGCAATGGTCTTCTGTGTCAATGATAATATAAAACCCTGTATTAATTTATACGGTGCATTGCTCCGCGTCTAACTAAGTGAATAATAGAGACAAATTAATACACTATTTTGTCAAACAATAAACTCTTAGGTAAGTACTTACTTTTTTTTGTACAACAATCAACTCCAAACGTTTGATCTCCAAATGCTTGGAAGACCGTTTGGACCTTTTTTTACATTATTATTTGCTATAATTTATAGGCGTTCTTAGTGGACTAACTTACTCTCTAGAGGGAGTCTATAGCGTACCATTTTATTTATTATTATTATTATATAAGTAAATAAATTATAATACTTATACATAGGTATGACAATTTACAAATATCGAGATCCATAGAAGCAGCGACCATCTGGTACAGACCAGCCCCGCTCGCAGCAACCGTTCACGTAGGTACGTACATACTTACTTACTTATATTTTTGTGATTCTAGGTAGATATTTTTACAACGACGTCACAGTATATTATATAAGGTATGTATAGATTACCGCAAAATAACCCCATATGAATAGTTTATAGCGTTCTATGGGGAGGCCTATGTTCAGCAGTGGACGTCTTTCGGCTAATGATGATAGATAACTAGGTATGTTTTAAAATGAAAGAAATTGGTGGGAACACAAATATTTATTTTTCTATCTATTAGAAAATTGTAAGTATATTATTGCATTGGGTTAGCCGACGTTAAAAAATAGAATGACTATGAAAGTAGGGGAGAATAGGTATGAAAGTAACACGGGTTGAACGTAACAAATGAATTAATCAATCAATCAATTAATCCTACTGAATGAATTATGTTGCCTTCACTGATGGCTCTATTATGCGCTTTTTTCAACCCTCCTTTACCTCAGTTGGGCTTACTGCGCTGTGTCATAAGGTTTTGGCTTTAGCGAGTTGGTGCCGCAAAAAGTCCTCCAAACTAAGTTTTGACTGTTTTCAACTGTGTTTAAAGTAGGTTTAAGCTTGCAAGTCATGTGTCAGCAAAGTGGCATAATTCAGATAGCAAAGATTACTTCTGTTTCGTTTTTGTGGAATCATGTTTAAGTAGCAGGTCTAATGAAAAACGGATACAATGTCCTATAGTGTCAGCTATGGACTCATGTGGCCGGCACTAATAACAAATCAAGTTATATGTGTGTCATAATTAACACAAAAAATATTAAGTTTATTACAAAAACATCGGTTACGTTACAATTCATGTTACAACCATCCCCTTACACTGTTACAACCAACCCTAAGGATAGGATCGTTGTAACATTGTAACAAATTCCACTTTTTTGTTTGGTCGTTTTTCTCCAAATCCGCAATATCAGTTGCATTTTAGCTGATGTTCCACCATAGCTAAAAGACCAATATATCAAGTGAACAAATTAGAATTGTGACATTCAAAAAGCTCTGGGAGATATTTTGAGAAAACTGAAAATTGTTACGTTGATCCGGTCTCTTATCGATCCCCTACTTACTATGATTTCGACTCGATGAAAGTTTTAAGCATTATTTGTTTTCCTACACACACGTATGATACAGGTCAGGTACATCACATTAGTAAAAATATAAATATTATGCATTTTAAGAAGTAAATTCGCCATGATTAATTGTAAATGCATTGGGTTAGCGCTGGTTATAACAACTAAAACCATGCTAATTCAGAAATTAAGCATCGAATTATCGCCGAAATTTGACACCATTTTATGCAATTTCACTTTATTATGATTCTGTCTAAGGTCTACTTCGTGATCATAGTTAGCTGTAAGCCTTTTACTTTTATTTGAGACATAACCGCTTTTAGTATCCTCCATCAGTTTCACCGGAACAAAGCTTTCTATGTCGTCCAGTGTCTCTGGGTGCATTCTATAAAATATAGCGTATGGGCTATCTTCGTGAATGTTATCTTCACTGCTTCCGATTCTGGCATACTCTTTGTTATTCTTTCTTTCCACATTGATCTTCTTGTCTTTACTAACAATGTATTTTATTAACGTATCAGAAATAATATTACGTTTAGCTTTACCTGTAGTGAAATCTTTGTCAGCATTGTAATGATGGTCTTTTTTGAAATCACGATTTCTGTGCGTTCCCTGTTCATTGTACATAGCCGAATCTTGTTTTTGATACGAAGTTGGAACGTTATGTTCGTATTTAATCGTGTCATAGTTTTTCGGCATCTGATTGACTATGACAGAAGATTTCTGGTCGTCTGGACCGTAAATGATAAGAGCGTCATTGCGCCAATTTTTGTGTAACTGTACAAACTTCTGTCGATCAGTCGATATATTGGTTTTAGTATCTTTGTAATGGCTGGGACGGTTGTTGCGGGTGGCTACTTGTCGGTCAGGGCTCGCCGCAGGCTGTACAACTGCTGGATGTGGGATGCTGCGAAGTTGCTTATTGTCGCCCTGTCTTCCATTCTTGTCCACAGGCATACTCTGCCGTGGCGGCTGTTGTACCGGTGCCTGGGTGTATTCAGGTTTATCTAAATGATGATGCCTTCTGTCTTCTTTCAGAATGTGATGGTTGGAGATAGTCTTTTTCACTTGAAAATGTGAATCGATGACATTATCATGGCTAGTTTTGTGGCTACCGGAGAAATGTCTACGTTGTATGGCGCGGAGACCGGTCTTAGTGTTGAAGCCGCGAACACCGTTCTGTACAGAAACGAACCCCGGCTTCAAATTCTCCTTTACGTTGAAACAGAAGATAGCCGGGATGGTGAAAACGATTACACTGTATACTATCCTCATCTTGACAAATCAAATACTGACACTGAGAATATGCGAGCATTGTTTATATAATTTTTCCATTCAAACGAGACGTATGTTTATTTATGTTTGTTCAACACATGCATCTAAACAAATCGACTGCAGGCCAATAATATTAATCATACTTATCATATATCTTATTACTCATCTTTAAAAATTAGGTGAAGATATTATCGATTGTCTCAAATATTCAGTCTACTTCATGTAGGTATACTGATATAAGTTTTAATACCGAACTATAATTTTTTAGACTGCCTTAGTGGCGTAGTGGGCGCATGCTCGACTGCCAATCAAGAGGTCCCGGGTTCGATCCCCAGGTCAGGCATAGTATTAAATATTGGATTTTTCCATTAGGAATTATCTCAATAACTGCCTGGAGTCTGGAACTGTACCCGGTAGATGGCAATAGGCTCGCCCCCTATTACAAGGGACCAATAACATACTGGCGAAATGTGGGTGTATCTACTATGGGACTGAGTCCTGCGTACACCTCTGCCTACCCCTTCGGGAAAAAGGCGTTATTGAATGTTATGTTGAAAACGAGCATTTTATTTTCTTCAACAGACGGCGCCGCAGTCGCAAAGGTAAGTCATCATTATAATCCTAGCCGTTGGAAGTCCACTGCTGAGTTGACATAGGCCTCCCTCATAGGGGGGTCTCCAGCAGGGGTGGTCAATTAACAGGAACCTGTTTCCTATGAATATAGAAAACCTATTTGATTATTACTTACCTATTTTAATCTATCTAAAAGTAAACTATGTCCCATATTATTTTATTTTGTTTATTTATTGTAAACAAAAACTTCACTCTACTCAATTTTTTTTGTAGTGAACGCAAGTAAAACTAGATTTTTATTTTTTTTAACAAACAAAAGTTTATAAGAAAACTAAAATGACAGGGAAATAGTTTACTTCATCTTGAAAATATTAGGATGTACATTTATAGAATGGGTTCATTATAACCAGAAATTGATGTATTTCATGATAACTTGCGTGTATTTAAAACACAACTTATTGTTTATTTAAGTCTGACCATGTAATGCTTTGGATTGTATCTGTTAATAATGTGTGTAAATTGAATAAATAAATAAATTAATTCGGAGGAAACAGGGGAAAACAAAACATCGATTTTGTAAATTTTTCATAGGATAGGATTTCATAGGATATCAAATTTCTCGAAGCTAAGATACGCTCTTGTATATAAGTGTTTGAAATATTAGATATAACAACATACATTCACGCCTTTTTCCCCAAGGGGTAGGCAGAGGTGTACCCAGGACTCAGTCCCATAGTAGATACACCCACATTTCGCCAGTATGTTATTGGTCCCATGTAATAGGGGGCGAGCCTATTGCCATCTACCGGGCACAGTTCCAGACTCCAGGCAGTTATTGAGATAATTCCTAATGGAAAAATCCAATATTTAACACTATGCCTGACCTGGGGATCGAACCCGGGATCTTGATTGGCAGTCGAGCATGCGCCCACTACGCCACCGAGGCAGTCGAGGTATTAGATATAAATGAAGTAAAACTGATCTCAATTTGTGAAACTGTTATAATATGGACCGAGTTGTCGAATATAAAAATACTTTATTTATTGTTATTTGTTTAACCTAGCCACAGTATAATCCAAATAATACTATGTCATGTTATTAGTCATCTTCTATCTTATTCAGTCGAATTCTCATTGCGCTAATCTGTTCGTGTGTTGTGTTAACCATTACATCATTATTTTTAAAACATTCTTAGTTTACATTCAATGTTAAATCAAAACTAAATAGCCAGTCGCGTATACAGATCGCTCAGACGAGGGAGTTCATTATGAAGCCTCCGTTATTCATTTTCATCACGATACTAACGTTATTTACGGTGGAAGGACGTCTCATTAACAAGAACAAAACGAAACCCATTGAAAACATTCAACCAAATCCGGCGATACGACTCACAAGGAATATAGAGGAATATCTACTGTCAGGATACTCGAGGGAGGAGATGACGCCTAACGAGGACTTCATAGAATCCTACAACAGACGGGCCAAGCATTACTTCAGACCTAATAGGACACAAGCTCCAAATGTAACAAGGACACGCGTTCAAAGAGATTCGAGCGAAAAAACGAGCACTGTCACCAGAACCATGCCGAGAATTGCTCTGAACAAAAGAACTGTCCTCGTTAAGAAACCTATACCGAAGTTTATAGACATCGATTATGACGAAGAATTTCAGACGAGAATCAACAAAGCTAGATCACTGTTCACAGACTTCGGTGACAACGAGGACGTAGATTTCAATTTGGAGGATTACGATTTCGACGTGAATCATGATGAATTCACAAGTGGCAGGAAGCCTTTAGAACCCAGGCTAAATATTTTATATTCAGAAAAAGAAATAAGCCCCAAGACGTACAGCAAAATTTACACTCCACCAAATACAATTCACGTAGCGGAAGAAGTCAAAGCTGTCGGCGATTCAATAAAGAGAAAGGAAAAATCGTTAGAGGATGATTATGTTGAAGTTACTACAAAAGCTTCATATATGGCACGAAAGGATTCTGAAGAATATAGTGATGAAAGCGACGATAGTAAAGAATCTGATCAAAAAGTTCTTTCTAGATCTACAAGATCTTGGAACTTGTATAATTCCATTGTAAACGAATCTAAGAAACGAGTTATGCTCAAACATTTAACTGTTTTACCAATGTTTCCTGCAGTGATATAAATAGAGCTTGTATTTGTATAAACCTAGTAAATTATCATATTTTATATTATAAGTATAAAATAGTTCTCTGTTTTATTAAATTATGTATGAATTTTTACACTTTAATAATATTTATGTTCCAAACAATATTTTTTTAGAAATAAAAGGCGAAAGTATTTTATTGTTTTAATTATTCAAATTATAAAAGTACATAAGAAGTGTATAACAATATACAAAAGCTCACAAGTCTTATTATTTAATTGTATTTTTTAAACAAATGCTTGGTTTAACTTATTAATCAGTGTGACTGCTTTGTACAATTTTAGCCTGATCCCTATGAAGGTTAAATTGTCTATTTATGTCTTTATTTTTCAAATGTCCTGTATAATCATTTTCTTGTCTTTTATTTTCGTTTAGTCCAGATGTACTACGATCTATAAATTGATCATCGTGATGTGCAAAGGCCTGAGATTTTAACAATCCTTCGGAACCTCCGATGTGAGAATTAGAGTTTCCACCATCTTCAGCTACAGCGCTGCTGTTATTATTATCATAAAACTCATTATCTTCTTGGAACTCATTTTTATGATAAACACGTCTAAAACCTTTTCTTTTTTCTCCTTTGTCTTGTTTTTTTCTTAAAATGTACTTTGAATTTTTCTTTTGGTCTTCCGAGCTAAACTTATTTGCGAAAACATCAGCAAAATCTTTAAACCTTATTCCTTTTTTTCTCTCCTCGGCGTATCGTGTTTCATCATTCTCTTTCTTTAATTTTTCTTTTTCATGTTTATTGTTAACTTGATTTTTATCTTTTTCTTTTGTTACTAAGTTACTATCCAATGCATCTTTTTTATTGGCAGTATGATAGCTATTTGAAACTCCATAATTATTAAAATTATACGGTAAACTTCTACTAATTTTAGGTGAATCAATATCTTGATTAGGCGGTTGATGATCGAAATCTCTTCCCCAATCCAAACCTTTTAATGTAAAATGATCATCGTAGGTATCGTCGTTAAAGTAGTCACTTAATGTAAATGAGAAAAAGGGCTCATTCCCACGTAGCGGATTTTCAGTGGGAGTTTCCTTATTGTAGTGAAAGTTAGGAGTCGTGATGACCTGTTCGTAGGAATTTGGTACGTCACCGGAGAGATCTTCGTGAATCGGTATTATTCTAGCTGCATCCAACGCATAGCGTTTATCCTTCGCTTTTTCTATTTCTGTGTCGATCTTCATTTGCTCGTATTCATATGGATTGTGATAGTAATACGGCAACTTGTAATAGCTGGGATTTTTTTCAATGTGGTCATTCACATGATAATTATGTTCGTATTCTGAACTCGTGGCTTCAGAAGGTTGGTGTTGGATTTCAGATCGATGCTTTGTGTACGGAGCATCAGATTCGAAGTTCGACGATTGTAGTTGATCCATATATTTCGGAATTAGTTCTCCTGTGACTTGGTCTCCATGTTTCATGGGATATGTATTGTGAATTCGCTCCGATTCTAAGTTGAGGTGTGAGTACGATGGCATAAAATCGCTATTGTCTTTATAAAAGTACGGTTCACTGTCACCATAGTTATAAAATGAGTCGTGCGGGGAATATCTTTGGCCATCGTCGTATTGTTGTTTGTAAAAGAAGTTAGTATCGAAGGGCTCCGAATTCGATCTAGATTTTCTGGATATGTAAAGTTCACGAACAGCTAACCCTCCGACCACTTTTAGCACAAGGAACAGTAATAAGATCATTATCGATTACATTGACGTGTATTCTGAACCCGACGGTAGAATAAACTGGAAGTGGGCGTTCCCAATAATGTTTATATGAATTGTTTATTATTTCCTTTGGTTTGAGCACAACAATTGCTTGCGACACTCACTGTTGCGAAATCACCTATCACAATAGAAAATGGTGAATGGTCTTTATGGAATTAGATTTGTTGAACTGTTGGAACGACAATAGCCAATTGGTCATCGGCGATAGTTCATTAATCGCTATGGAATTCGCATGCAAACAATTAGAGACACATAGTTTATAGATAGAAAATATACCGCAATATCAGAATTTTCAGGTAGCTCGAAGACTGAAGACCTCTGACTTGACCGACACAACTATCGTTAAGTCAAGACCCAACCTACAGCTTTCCGTGCTTACGCCACCGCGCCGTAGGTACACAATATTAAATTAATAACACACAACATCACGCTTTTTCCCCAAAGGGGTATGCAGAGGTGTACCCAGGGTCCAGTCCTATGCTAAGTACCTCCGATCTACACCAACACTTCGACAGTTGTTTTCAGGTCCCATGGAACAGGGAGCGAGTCTAGTTCCATCTACCGGCCCATATTCAAACTCCAGGCTGTCATTGAGAAAATTTCTAATGGAAAACTCCAATAACACTTTTTGTCTGACCTAGGGATCGAACCCAGGACCTCTGATCTAGTTAGCTTGCTACCACTCCGCCACCGAGGCAGAATAACTTACTCAAAGATCAATTATTATTAAATTTATCAGTGTTCTTTTCTATTCTGTGAATTATAATTAGATACTTCCCTACATATTTAAAATCAATAAGTAACTAATTTACGTGTTTTTTTTTTTTTTTTTATTTTTTTTTTATGATAGTGAGTGACAAGACGAGCAAATCAGGTGCCTGATGGTAAGCATTATGATTGCCCATATCAGACACAGTGCTACCCAGTGTTCAAAAATTCAAAATTCTGCGCGGCACTGCACTGCGCCTGTCACCCTGAGATATGAGTTGTTGAATCTCATCATGCCCAGTAATTTCGCTGGTAACATTGCCCTTCATACCGGAACACAGTAATGTTTGCACATTACTGCTTGGCGGATGAATAACTGGCAAAGGTGTGGTACTTCCCCAGGCGGCCCCCTGCAAAAGAGGCCTACCACTACACAAAAAACGCGCTGATATAGTCACAAACAAGGGATCTTATTTAGAGGCGGCCTTGAATCAGTCTCGGTGGTACGGCATGTCAGTGTTTCGTAACTCTATTGTCTGTTATTTCAATGACGTCTATGTAAATAGTGACTTATATCCTAGGGTCAGTAGCCTAAAATTACTTTTAAAATATTCGATATTCAGGGTTTCTTACTGCTGCGGCTTTAAAGGCATATAACACCTAAATTTTTAGAGAAAAGAGGTGAGATTTAACGCCCCCTTTTCTATACCGCGATATGAAGTAAAACTGTAGACGCTAAGAAAGCAATACTATTGTTTATAGTTGGTCAAATATAGCTCGATACGTGACAGCAGTACACAAGTTTGTAATAATAAATTGGTAATAATATGGGACAACTTCCACACACGGTCATCTGGCAAACTAGGCTAGAAGTCTGTACTATGGTAACCAGATGACTGATATACATACTTATATAAGCTTATAACACCCAGACACAGTTCAAACAAACATGTTCATGTACAAATATGGTTGACCTGGCCGGGGATCGAATCCAGGGCCTACGGCACAGAAAGCAGAGTTATCTGAGCCAACGAGGCTGTCAATTAGACAATTTATATTAAATATGTGATCATAATCTTTCATAATCTTAGAACTTAATTTACTGCTACTAAAATGATGTTCTTTGACCAAAATGATGATCTTTGTTCAGCTAAGCTGTAATTCATCAAGTTATATTAGACAAACCATAGTTTTAGTGCGTAACTGGCGTAACATAATATTTAGGCTTCCATAGGCGATAGCCGCATTTGGAACGGAAGTATGGGAATTCATTCAGTTCCAATTTTAGCCACCGGCCACAAAATTTATATATAAAATTAAAAGCAGTTTTCAACCAAATATATTTATTACCTATATATCGTTTTATATACAAAAATAACGTTATCTATTAACTATGTATATTTCCCTAATTTATTTTGTACAGATCGAGCCTCTCGCCGGATCCTCACACGCCTCGAATTATATGAAAATATATGAATATGTCACATTAAAATGGTTCAAATAAAGCGACATGTCTAAAACATCAGCATGCATAATCGAAATTGGGAACTTGTTCCTAGATATACGAAGTTAGTATTAGCCTAAAATATATTATTAACCAATGACAGTTCCAAATGATGAAGACGAGTGACTCACTTTAAAAGTTGGTCCTACTCAACTGTGGCCGGACACACTTTGACTACAGTCGCGCTTGAGAATGTGCTGTGAGTGCACGTATCCATATGATCCATTTTGTGTTTAAAATAGGCATCATCGATCATCATGCCTGCTTGTGGGTTTAACAAGTGTATTTAAAAATATGATTCCGGGTAGAAGTCTCAATAGATTACGAAAAATTGAACAATAAATTATTAACTGCCTCACCATTTTTGAGCGATTATAACGAAAATATACAATCCAGCGTGAAAGCCCAAGTTTTTATGGCAATGTTAGAGTCACTCGTCTTTCTCAACATTAAAGTGTCACTTATGGCCAAACTCAATCTTTATTTTTTATACCTATTTTGATATAAACAATATTATTATACATTATTCAATAAATAACTGAGCAAAACTTTTGGGGCATCTTAGCATAGGATCTATCTATTTTATATCTATATATAAAATAAGGTCGATTTCCGCTGTCTAGTCTGTCCGCTTAGATCTTTTAAACTACACAATGAATTTAAATGCTGTTTTCATCCATTTTTATAATATCAAGAGGAAGGTTAAAGCGGGTTGCAGACCAAGAGCTAAGCTAAGTTAGTTTAGCTCGCATAGCTGACGCAGCTTTTCATAATTATTGCATAGCTGACGCATCTTTTCATACTTGTTGCATAGCTGACGCATCTTTTCAAACTTGTTGCATGGCTGACGCATCTTCTCATACTTGTTGCATAGCTGACGCATCTTTTCATACTTGTTGCAAAGCTGACGCATCTTTTCACACTTGTTGCATAGCTGACGCATCTTTTCATACTTGTTGCAAAGCTGACGCATCTTTTCACACTTGTTGCATGGCTGACGCATCTTTTCACACTTGTTGCATAGCTGACGCATCTTCTCATACTTGTTGCATAGCTGACGCATCTTTTCATACTTGTTGCAAAGCTGACGCATCTTTTCACACTTGTTGCATGGCTGACGCATCTTTTCATACTTGTTGCATAGCTGACGCATCTTTTCATATTTGTTGCATAGCTGACGCATCTTTTTATGCTTGTTGCATAGCTGACGCAGCTTTTCACTTGTTGCATAGCTGACGCATGACGCATGATGATTCATACATGAAAAGCTACTAAGCTAAACTTAGCTCTTGATCTGCAACCCGCTTTATAATATTATGTATGGTACCCGGAGCGAAGCAAGGGCAGATCGCTAGCTTTAAAATTAATTTTAATATATAACGATATTATGTTCTATTTTATCCAATTTCTAGGTATGTTAATATTTCTACTAAAATGATATAGCTATGTACATATTATGAAAATAAATAAAAAAACATAAAATATGATAAATCCTGTTTATTGAAATAAAATATTTAAAAAAATGATTATAATGTGGACGGTTCAATATGAAAAAATATATTTGTGTTGAATAAAAAAATACATATATTATGTTTCTAAGCTACCATTATCGTTGTGAATGAACTGATGGATACAAAAATATATATTAATATTCATACATACATATTATGTATTTTAATCTATTGATTCATGCAGTTAAACGTATAATTTGAATTAAAATTTGGGAGTAAAATTAATTCAAAAAGGTGTGGCTATATTAAACATATTGTCGCAGACTATTTATGACTAAAGAAATAATGTGTTAAATAAAGAAACAATACAATATGTTAGAAAGGAGTAGTAATATTAAGGGAACATCTTAAGGTGACGGGTGTAAGGTGACCTTGAGAATTTATCAATTTCCAAGCCTGACGAGCAAGGAGCCTACGCGGAAGAATATATCTTACTTTTTACGCGACACTTGTATGAAAAACCCGAGATGAAACCATGTCCTTGGGTTTTTCATAGAAATGTCGCGTTCGTTTTTTATAAAACTTGAGATAGTTATTACGTATAATAGCTAGCACCGTTTTCTTGATCTTTCATTTGTTTGTATCAGTAGTCTAGCAGAATAATAAAGTTTTAACATAAATACTATTTGCACCAACTTAGAAGTAGCTTTCTGCGTATGCATTATTTTTATGCATTATTATTATGCATTATTATGCATTATTAGTATGCATTATTGTTGGTTGCAAATATAATCAGGCACTAATCGTTGATCGCGAGTATAGCCACAGAATAATAAATAGCTAGTATAGCGTCAGGCGATGTTGCAAGTCCGTGCTCGCCCGCCTTGATAGATTTCCAAGGTATACCCGTAATCTTAACCATCAAACTGCACAACTTTTAGTCGAAGGAATTTTCGAATTCCCATACAAAATGTATCAGCTGATCGGCAAATTTGTATGTAGTCTTTTATTTTTTTGCAAATTTCGCAATTATTTCTTTTGCAAGTTGTTTAGGTTGACGGGTAGATACTCCCCCTTAAGTATAACTACAACTTTTTGTTACACGTTCTGTATGTGACCCTTCAAAACAATGCGAAATGTGGCAATTTTAGATTAGATTTGCTGGACAAATGGGTTGCGCGATGCATCGGCCTAATGAAGCGGTTTTATTTCAACTAATTGCTCCCGATCATCAGTCTGGTGACCATCGCGTGTGATTATTGATAAAAAAACGGCTACATGTTGATTTAATGTCAAGTCTATTTAAGGGTGTCGTCTCTTTCTATTGCATTACGAAGTACATTTGATGGAAGAGTGCGACTACTTAGAAAACGTTCAATTCAATGCTCGTTTTCCAGGCATGATAATTGCTCAGATACTGTTCCGTTTCTGCTCTTTCTGTCAAGCTATACAAGCCAGACCCTGTGAAATTGGCAAATGCACAACATGCGGCCAGAACTCCACAGAAGGAGATAAGACGAAAAAAAAAAAAAAAAAGCCCGACCCGCTCACGCTATAATGTGTTGTCTTCCATACAAACACGAGACATACATGATACAGCACCTCGGCCGCATTGATGTGTGAACCAACCTTTGCCTGAACATTATTTCGTTAGCTTCATTTTTGGACACATTCATGATTTTGTATAGAATTTATATCGATGATCAGATCTTTGGATAACTTTTGGTAACCACTTATGCCTTGACTAATTTAGCTTGATCAATGAAAGCTGCACAAAAAATAAGTTTTAGGTCATATTTTCTGAAATTACGTACAATGGTATCACATCGGGTAATTTATAATTTAATTGATTAATCAAATACCCTGTTAGAACTTAATTTACTGAAATATGGGCCTAAAATAGATTTTTCACTCCTCTTTCTCAAAAAGTCCATCATTGTTGCGTACCAGAGCGGGTCTTAAATAAGTTTTTACACTCTAGGGGATCTAGGGGATAAAGTAAATTTTCTTTTAATTTTTATCTATTATAATAAAGCCCTTTATTCTGAACTGTGTTAAATATAAATTTGTTTTGATTTCATTATAAAATGCCTCGCAGTTCAGCGTGCCTCTTGGCATAGGCCTCCTCTAACATTTTCCACTGAGTTCTCTTGCCACTCTTCTCTAATCTTTATCTATTACCAGAGATAAATTTTTTCAGGTGACGCACGTATAGGATTAGCTAAAATATTATGATGTAATTATTAATTTTATTATCGCACAATCGTTGCGAAAAGTACACACGGCGCTAAAACATATAATATTATAACTCGGTTTCTATTTACTCCCTCGCTTAAGCTAGTCAGTAAAACTACCACGTATATAATGGGTCTCTTTAGCCTCTTGTATAACAATCTACTATTTGTTCAGTTGTCATTGATCAAGCTATATTTGACAAGGTATAGTTTAAAACGTGGCAAAATGAATTAATCCGAAAGACAATACCGGGACTAAATTAAACTTAGACTACTGTTGTTTTATCTCATGAAGGCGCTTTGGCCTTATCTGTATGCGGTAAAAACACGTCAAATTAATTAACATCGTTACATTACAACTTTGCAATGGAAAAGATCGTTTAGAAACTTCTAAAAAATCGGGGGTTTATCGTTTGGTTTGTGACGAATGCAACGGATTATATGTAGGTCAGACTGGTCGCAGTTTTGACACTAGATTTAAGGAGCATATTGCCGCTTATAGGAATGGCCACCAAGAAAAATCACATTTTGCTAAACATTTAATTGACACCGGCCATTCCTTGAGCGACAGTAATATTTATGATGTGTTGCATGTATGTAATAAGGGTTTACGACTGAGTGTGTTGGAAAAGTTAGAAATTTTAAAAAATAATAATTCACAAACTACACTGTTGAATGAACAAACAAATATTAATCCTTCTCCATTGCTTAAATCTATGGTGGGTAGGCGTGACGTCACCAACAACAACGTATAAAGGAAGGCGTACGGCGTGATTTACTCACTCTGGGTTCAGCGTTCAGCGAGGTAACATCTCGAGGAGCGGCGTCGTACTAACATTTGTCGCCCCTACAGCGGAGTCAGAGTCTATTTCCTGATGATGCGTCGTGTAGACGCGAAACACGTGTCGATATATGAATGGTGTCACTAACAACAATAATACGTAATAGCATTTCCTCTTTGCATGCAATTTTGCGGGCGGGAGGGCGGTACACTGTGCATGTTGTTTTTGACACTAAAAAATCGGAACTAAAAACTAAATATTCTTGTTCTAGGAGTTTATCGTAATATTAAGTAGACAGTCAAAAGTTTCTTTCCCGAACTTTAGACTACCTCGGTGGCGTAGTGGGTGCAAGCTTGACTGCCGATCATGAGGTCACGGGTTCGATCCCCATGTCTGGAAAAGTTATGTTGATTGCTTTAGGCTCTCTCCCTATTACATGGGATTAATAACATACTGGCGAAATGTGGGTGTACATACTGTGGGACTGAGTCCTGCGTACACTTCTGCCTATCCCTTCGGGAAAAAGGCATGTTGTTGTTGTTGTGTTTTTCCCGAAGGGGTTAGCCAGAGGTGTACCATAGTACCTACACTTCACCAGCTGTGTGTCTAAATTCCATGTAATAGGGGCAGAGCCTATTGCTATCTACCGGGCACAGTTCCAGATTCCAAGCTATCATTGAGAAAAATCCCAATGGACAAATCCAATTGCTTATATTTGCCTGACCTGGGGATCAAACCCGGGACCTAATGATCGGCAGTAGCGCAGGCGAACCACTATGCCACCGAGACATTCGGGTCACATTACCTTATGTTTGTATCTATTTCTTACGCACAAACAACGTACCTATATATGAAATCACACAAAAGTAAGACCACCTTCATGAGATTAAACCACTGATAAAGACTTGTTTCGTAGATACCCTACATTATGCAAATTATTGACTACATTTATTATTAAGGCTGGCCGCAATCGCCCGTTTCTCAAGTAAAAGGACCATTCAATTCTTTACAAATCAAACATTTTTACCAAATTCGAGTGTGAAAAACCAGCCCTTGTGCGGCGAGCCTTAAATCGACATTCGTTCAAAAAATATTTTGGTCTACGCGTCCCGAAAGCTCTCAAAATATAGCCATCTCTTTCACACAAATAGCTGTTGGAAAGAGACAAAATGCAGAAAATATATACGCGTCAAATGCCACGCTTTCGGTACGCGTTGGACTAAGAACATTCACAACTACCCTCATAAGATTTTCGAAATCGTTACTTAGCTATGTATTATTGCTTGTTTTGCATCATTACTTGTAATTGTTATAAAACTATTATATAGAACCATTAACAAATAACGTTTCAAATGAACGAATGAATGAACGAACGGAGTCTAGGAAATATATAAAAAATTTGAAAGGACATTCGTTCATTAAAAATGATATGTTTAAATAGTTTATTTACATTTGGCAAATTCGATTATCAATATTCCTAACGCCCATGTTTTTTAACAACATAACAGCACGCCTTTTCCACCGAAGGGTAAGTCAGAAATGTACCCAAAGTAAGTACATCTAACACGTCAGTTATACTTTTAAGTTCCATTAAGACAAATGTCAAAGTTGATGACTAATTTCAACCTACGATTAAAACAATAAGGCGTTACAATATCAATTTTAAAAATAATATTACAAGCAATGACCGACTTCGTAGACAGACTTAGTAACGACTTATTAAGCTATTTATAAATTCTCTAATACACTAAAATGACAAATACGCCAAGAGGTTTGCGTGTATCGCGAACATAGACTAGAACAAAGGCACATCTACTCACAAAGTAACTTCAAACTTTACAAAAAATATTATACAAATATAACAAAATCGGAGTACTTAATGTACTAGGGTTTTTAGATATATGGTGGTTCCGAAATGGATTGCTTATCGACGTGGAACTGCAAGGCGAGAATTAATTTTCTAAACACTTAACGCCACTCAAAACACCCCGCTTTCATTCAAAGTTTTTATTCGTTTGTCAATTTTTAATTGAGTACTATTATGACCAACACTTTTTCATCAAACTCCATAAGTGCTATTGACTATTGAGAAACAAAAACTGTCATAGTGGCTCATATTATCGTACTCTAAAGCGGATATTACTGAAAATACTTTTTAATACAGCATTTTTTTATCCTTTGGCTGACTACAAAAATATTGAATGAAAAGTAGTTTGGTGAAATTTTTTTTGGTATATTTGTCTTTTTGCCATTTTTTTTATGCCATAGGTGGCAAGAAGCAGACCGCCTGATGGCTCGCGGTTACCGCCGCCTATGGATACCTGCAACACCAGGGGTATTGCCAGTATGTTGCCGAGCTTCAAGACTCTATTCACTCTCTTTTTGAAGAGCCCCATGTTGTAGCTTAACGGGATTTGTGGCCTTGGGTGGACATTGAGCTTTTATTATAAAATAAAAAAAAAGTTATTAAAGTATTGGCAAGGTGTGGGGTAGATCGACTAGATATTATTGGATCTCCTCCGCACACACTTAGTATAGACAATTTTGATTTCATACTAAAATAATGGAAGCGAAGTCTTAGCCTGACTTGTCTATTGATTTGTTGATGTTACATCTTTTTTGTATAAACTGTTATTTTGCATAACTGTGATTTGGTCATACTTACATTCATAATATTATATCATATATTTCGAAACCACAATTTAAGTAAGTCTACATAATTTTTGAGTCAAGTTCAAGCAACTTAAATGAAGGATAGATAATAAAATACATACTAATATTTGGTATTTACAATACTATTAATTACAAATATACACGATACATATCACTTTGAAATAAACTAAACCATTTTTGAGACAGTTTTTATAATACTGCATTAGAAACGATACAATCAAATAGACTACTGGAAAATTTATAAGCCCCAATTACACCGAAATCAACTGGCGAATAGCGCATAAAACTACAAAAAAAACACCATTGAATTGACAACACAGATATACTTATTTTTTAAGGCGATTAAAAATTAAAAACTTCTACTAATAACATTTGTTTTTAATCAATTTATTTAACGATCGATTAATCTGCTTATTATAAAGTCAATCAAGAAACTTCTGCATAGCCACCAAGCGGCACCCTCGAAGCAAACGAACGTAACCAAACCAAATATTGTGACGTGCAAAAGTGTCAGATTGTGACCTATGTCATATATATACCTACCTAAGATTCTATGGTCAAACATTCATATTGTGTTTTTTTTTATCTTTTCATTAAAAGCTTCGTCAAACACCATCGTGTAACAGTTTTTTTAAACTTACTTTAAAATCGAATGAACAATCCTCTTTAGTTTTACATGATATCCGCCAGTTAAATAAAACAAACTTATATAAAAACAACTTATATAGTCATTCTCATAAAAAACATGCATCGTAATTTTCCACTAAAAATTTACCTAAGAGAGGTGACAGTTAATATTAAACCTTATTGCCTAACACATCAGGACGAAAACCCCTTGAGCGCTCATTCGACAAGAAATCTCTTTATAAAAATATCTATAATCTATAAAATATTATATTTAACTATTTGAGAGCATTATTATTTATTTAGGATATTCGGATTCTTACGTCGACTGGAGAATCCAAGGCGATGGTTGTTATCTGAAACTATATAGAAATACGAAGTAAAAATATAAAACACTTCATTATTATCATCAAGTCAGTCGTAGGACGTCCACGGCTGAACATAGGACTCCCCTATAGATTTCCATCTGGTCCGGTTGTCTACTTGTCACACTCAACAACCAGTGAAAAATGTAAAACCAATAATTTCACCATGATGAAACATTTCATGCGTTTCTCAGGACTTCCAGCTAATATTTAAATTTAGTTAAAAAAATATTTTAATCCAGTAACTGTAGTAATGGCGGTTAAAATGTACTTTATTGATATTCAAATACGTTATAATACTTTATGAAGAATAATGTGATGAAAGTGAAATAAGCGAAAGTTGTATGTCAGGATCGTAGCAAGTGGAAAGAAATAGTCTCTGCTTATCCCAACGGGAACAAGGATTGACTGTATGTATGTATAATACTTTCCCTTCACGCCTGAAAGCTCATACATTTAGATCAATTTCTTTTGGTATGGATGGACCCTGGAGTAACACACAAAGTACAAAGTACTTTTTAGCGGGTGAAACTGCGGGGCACAGCTAGTAAATGTAGATGATTACTACCTATTGAGGACCTAATAAAACTCGCGTAATCACTTGATATGAACGGATTTAATTCCACGAACTATATTTAAGTACAACCGTAACCAGCGCAGACATAAGCAAGAAGAAAAGGTGAATGACATAATGACAGTTCAGAGCGATAAGTCAGATTGTACTTTTCATTTGACAGGTGACGTTGACATTTGGTTTCCATTCATAGAGTAATTCTTTTTTTTTTATGATAGTGAGTGACAAGACGAGCTAATAAGTGCCTGATGGTAAGCATCATGATTGCCCATATCAGACACAGTGCCACCCAGTGTTTTAAAATTCAAAATACTGCGCGGCATTGCACTGCGCCTGTAACCCCGAGATATTAGTTGATGAAACTCGTCATGCCCATTAATTTCGCTGGTAACATTGCCATGTTTGCACATTACTGCTTGGCGGATGACTAACTGGCAAAGGTGTGGTACTTCCCCAGGCGGCCCCTTGCAAAAGAGGCCTACCTCTAAAAACATAATTATAAATATGTTTGTTACCTCATGTATCTAGCGTGTGGTTGGCGAGCGAGCCGTCCCACGCGGCCTCCTTGTGCAGCGCCGCTTGGCGCTTCTTCTCTGCACATACAGGACAATAAAATATATAAGTCCTCCTAATATTAAAAACACATTATATCATTCATTATATCATTATATCATATATCATATAAATCATAATAATATGATCGAGCTATGGAGAGGACTATGCTCGGGATTTCTCTGCGAGATCGAATCAGAAATGAGGAGATCCGTAGACGAACGAAAGTTACTAACATAGCGCAGCGGGAATGGGCGGCAAATAGCAGGTAGAACTGATGGCTGATGGAGCTGTAAAGTTCTCAAATGAAGATCACGGACCGACAAGCGCAGCGTTCCTACGCTGCGACCACCCACAAGGTGGACAGACTATCTGATAAGGGCGGATGGAACACGCTGGATGCAGGTCGCTTGCAACCGGACTAGATGGAAATCTATGGCGGAGGCCTATGTTCAGCAGTGGACGCTGAGATGATGATGACGCATATTATAAATGCAAAAGTTGGTGAGGATGGATGGATGTTTGTTACTCTTTGACGCCAAAGCTAATGAACCGATTGGGTTGAAATTCTGTGTGTAGATAGTTTAGACCCTGGAATAACACGCAGGGTACTTTTTATCTCGATATTCCCACGGGAACGAAGACTACGCGGGTGAAACCGCGGGGCACAGCTAAACATCCATTTATTTTCCATCCATAGGGGCCTTATGCCGTCTTAACTATTGCTGATCTTTTGTAGCAGCCCGTATGGATTATAATTCACAGCACAAAATTTAGAAATTTCCAGATTTTCCGAGGAGTGATATGTTGTATTTAATCTGGGCGAATTATTTATCGTTCCATCATCATCATCAGCCGGAAGACGTCCACTGCTGAACACAGGCCTCCCCCATTGAACGCCATAAACTATAGATATGGAAATATGTATCCTAGACGGTGTTGTTGGTAGTGTTGTCTCCCGCAGCAGTTGTAACACTTGGAGCCGGAGAGACTGCTGCCCGCACTCCTGCTGTATGTGGATATATAGGGGGGGGAGGGAGGGGTGGCCCGGCTATATAGACGGGAACTAATAATATATTATATTGTTCAATAACTAGTATAAAACAGTAAAACAGCAGGTTTGATGACGTACCTCTAGCAATAGTGATGAGCCGTCGTTCCTCGGCTCGTTCTTGTCTCGCCGTGCTCAGCCTCACCCCGAGAGCTCCCGATACTAGCCGGCGAGCTAACGCCGTGCACGTTTCCGGACGTTGTCTGGAAGTTGTAAGCAAACAGTCTGAGAAATTATGAATCGAATGTCTTTATTACATACTTTACTAGACTAATTCCCATAGAAGTCTATATAACCAGGTAATAGAAACGTCCCTTATTATAAAAACGCGTGTGCCATCTTTCACCACTACTAAACACGCATATTATATTCAAACGCTAGGTGAAAATCTGATTTACTACAGTTCCTATAAAGTATAGACAAAATTATTTTTGTAAAACGTTTTAGGTACATTATACATAACACACAGGAGTTAATTATCAGGCTCTTATCCCATCATCATCATCATACAGCCGTTGAAAGTCCACTGCTGAACATAAGCCTCCCCCATAAGGGGGGTTGTTGCCAATACTCGCCACGCTTGGCAGGCGGGTTGGCGAGCGCAGTTCGATGGTTTTACGCAGAGGATGCTGCTGCCCGTCCTCTGGATCCTATAGCCCTTAGCCGGCTCTTACGGCAACCACGGGGAGAGTGGGTGAGGTACTATTCTAAAGCCGGTAACCCCACGGCATCCCATATGTGACGACAAATATTTACATAAGAACATACAATTTATAAAAATAGAATTTGGTTAGAATTTAAAAACTTACATTTAAAATTTCTAAAATTATATAGAAATATAGTCTAATTAATAATGAAAACCAAAGAAAATTAATTATTATGCAGTAGGGGCAACGGGACAAGACGGGAGCATGAAATCGTAGATAGCTGATCAGGACTTCCTGTTAATCCAGTGCTTCCAAATGGTAGACTCTAGTTTCTTTCCTACCTTCTTTCTTTACGTTTCTTTGTATAAAACCTTTGTTTACACTTATTGTAATCTTTGTGTTATAGGTTACTAAAAAGTATGATATTGTATATATTGAATTGGTCTGCTAGACTACTCGGGTTTTATATTTTTTTAATTAATAATCTAATTAATTTAATGCAATATGTACCTGTATGGCTGTAAGAACTCGGCACATTTCTTAGCTTTGTTCCGCGACTCCAGTGTTGCGGCGTGAAGCGGTCGACACTTGCCGAGCGTGCGTTGTGATGATAGCACTTCCGCAGCTGGAATCAATTGTTAAAGTCTTTAACAGGAGATACTTAAACAGAGAACTAAACCCCATGAAAGATTTACTAAATCAATTAATTGTATTGGATAAATTACAATTAATTGGTTATACAATTAATGAAATCGTGTATCTACAGGATACATTAGATAAAATATCTTAAAATTTCGATGATGAAATAAACTATGTCCACATCATTTTATTTTCGTTTGTAAAGTTTCATACTTTTCTTCATTCATTCTGGACTATTTTATTTTTCAAAGTATTGACGTATTACATATAATAATTAATTTGCCTGTAGAAAGAAGCGATAATCCAGACATGCGTTAGCATTTTCTTTAGACCTAGACTTTATGAAAAATCAAATTGCTCTAACGCCATGACGCCATTATCTTGAATAAGCGATCCGCCCTCGCTCGCCCTGGGAACCATTACCCTGCTAATATTAAAATACACAAATCTCAGTACAATGTAAAAAAAGTTACATTTGTAACATGTATACAAAACGCTTGCGTGTTCTAATTCGTTTTTTTGTATGTGTATATAGGTATTTGTTTCGTTTTCACGCTAAAACTACTGAACCGATTGAGCTGAAATTTGGTATGTCGATAGCTTACACCCTGGAATTACACATAGGGTACTTTTTATCCTGATATTCCCACGGGAACGAAGACTACGCGGGTGAAACCGTGGGGCACAGCTTGGTACATAATAAACTTTCTTGTATCCACTCTTTCATTTGATAAAAACCGCATTAAACCGTTGCTTAGTTTAAAAGGTCTAAGTGTATAGGTACATACAGCGGGAAGCGAATTTGTTTTATACAAACTATGTCTATAGAGAAGCATAATGTTATCTTGCTAACATAGTGTTAAAGAGTTAGGTAACCATGTAGGTGTACTTTTATAACGGTCACTACCTAATTGAGAATTCCTTTGGCGGGGTCAATGACTGCGTTGTTTTACGACCGAATCGGGGCTTGGTCTAATTAAATGTAATATATTCTAGTAACACGGCCCGACTTCACACGGGTGGCAGATTAGAAGGGTAAAAACATATTTTTGAAATGAGCTTTGTTTTTGAGACTGCCTAGACTGCCTCGGTGGTGTAGATGGCGTAAGCTAGACTGCCAATCATGAGGTCCCGGGTTCGATCCCCAAGTCTATGACAGCCTGGAGTCTGGAACTGTGCCCAGTAGAAAACAATAGGCTCGCACCCTAGTACATGGGACCAATAACATACTTCGTACTACTGATACTCAAATCATTTCGTCTATTGGTAATAAGTAAAATCCGTATGAAATTTTTCTAGTTATAAGAGTACTTCAAATTATAATAATAATTAGTAGTAGTAGTAGATAGATATAGACACATTATAAAAAATGATTGTAGGTCCATATTGCTAATAACAGGAACACGCTGGATGCAAACCACGTACAACCGGACTACATGCAAATCTAGGTATGGGAAGGCCTAAATCCAGCCGTGGACGTCCTAACGGATTAGACGATGATAATCAGTGGAAACAAGGTTGCATATAATATAGACAAGAAACAAATAAACAATATATTTACATCGTTTTAAATTAAAACTAGAAACCGCCTACACGCCAATTACCCATACAATAAATAAATAACTTTATTGATTGATTACAAGCAATTATATGAATAAGATCGTAAATCGAGCAGGTAAGCGATGCCTTACAGCATTCGACCCAGATCGAGCGGTTCGTTCACCCGATGTGACGCAACGTTATAAAGATCTGGCACAACGGTACAACCCGCTACATCACTTACTTGAAACACTTAGATGAAGTTGGCTACATTATATTTCATCTTTTAATCTGAGTACGAAAAGGTAAGGTATTGTTAGCCTTCTATATGTAACATTGGGGTGCATTAGGAGTATACGTCGTATAGATACGGAGTATAGTCACAATCGAGCACGTATTGAAGACAGCACAAATGCCCAGCATAACTACAAAGATGGATGCCTAGGGCACGTGCATCCAACGAAACCGTCTCGCATGCCCAGAAGGACCTTGCTTGATGAGATTGCTGATGCTAAGGACAGCGTTAAGCGCGAAATGTCCAGATTTAAAATAGACTGTGCGAACTGGGAAACGCTTGCCGAAGATCGAAGCAAATGGAAAAAGACCGTAGCATTTCGCGCTTAACGCTGTCCTTAGCATCAGCAATCTCACCAATCTGACCGTGGTGAAGAGTTAGCCTGCAAGCGTAGCTGCAAGATACACGAATACACCAATAAACACAAAAAATTTGAAACAATATGAGAATTGGTCAAAAAACGCATGTGAGAGATGTGTTACGAGTAATTACCATCGCGAAGCAGAAGTGAACATAGACCGGTCACAGAACACAAACACAAGACGAAAGATTTGACCTTTGAAAAAATGCTACACTTATCATCAAAACTCAACAAGGAACCTCTCAAACAAGAACTTCTAAATAAGACTACAGACTAATCAATCTAGAGCAAAACCGAGATAATTATCTAAATGCCTAGACAAGGAAGCTAGACAATAGACGAGCTTTTGTAATGTGAAACAGTTCACAGATAAATCAAGCAAGAATGATGAAGTTATTGTTATATTATGCGCGGAACAAATTGTTTTGGTACGCTTTAGCATTTCATGACAAGATGTCGAGCGCTTAATTTTGCGGAACACGACTTTTTATTCATGGAAGAAGCGTCTGATTGCAAACATTAATCTAATGAGCCTACTTATAATGAACCATCTAATAGCATCCTATAAGACCTAGCTTATATTGTATTGATAAAACCGCCAAATTTTAATGTTCAAGCTGTGATTTAACTGCTTGAAAAGCCGCAACGCGGGTAACGAATGAGGATTTGAGAGGAGTATACGGGGAACTCAAAGACGAAGATAGAGACATAAAAGAAGAGTTTCACAAGTCAACATTGAATCTAAGCGAGAAACATTAAATCGTAACACCAATAAAAGTGTTCAATCTAATGTAAGCAATGAAATGCTATTTTCTCACGATTTAAACTTTTAATTTCAGCGAAGGGACTATAGGAAACTTGTAACAAATCACTTGTAAATCAATTCCACAAGCCATCACAAATTACAAAATAAATACTCGAATAACGACCCCAATTCCGAACACGTTCGCTAACCCGACCAGTCGTCACAAGACGAGTTTTTCGATTCTTTTGTAACAAGTGTAATGTTTTGCAAGAGTGTACCACTGACGACTCAAGTTCAAGGCAGCAATGGACTCGTCCTGAATGTATAATGTCGAATAGAAAAGTAGCACGCGTCATTGAAATGGAGAGTGGTGTGTAGTTTAAAGTTGGCCGATAATTACGACGATCTTTTTTTTAATCAGAACTATTTCAAGTGCTTTGAACGAGAAGAATTTTTTTGGAGATTATAGAAAACGAAACAAGAAAACAACAAAAGAAATCTATGTGAATAAGATTGTTTGTTATTACCTACTTTATGCTAGAACTACTGAACCAAATGGAATTAGATATAGGATTAATAAATTATAAGCACTATCAGCAGGTCAAAGCCGAAGCGAATCTAGAACATCTGATGGATGAATGTTGTTTGTTATAATATTGCTGAGACTTGTTGTGATTATAATGATGTAGGTACTCCTAATTATTGTTTTAGTGATTTATTATATACCATGTTTATATATATTTTATACTATATTTTACTATGTAACTACAAAACACTAAGGTATTTCAAGAATTCTGGGAAGAACTGCCTTCTGGTCCACAGCTTCCGCTTTTCCAGGAGTCAGGGCGTCCACTTATTAATTGTTAAAAAGTTTTGTAGAAAAATAAATGATTTATGATTATGATTTATACCTTTCGGATATGATGTTACTTTAGTTAAACATAGTATGTAAGTTATAACTAAGCTATAAGTTAAGATTAAGCATAATAAATACCCGGATTGAGTCTGGGGACTTTGTGGAACCTAAAAAAAAAAAATATCTGATGGATGAATATATAGACAAAAAAATATTACGTAGAAGAATAGAATGCAAGGGAAACCTTAATTGATATCAACAAGTAAGTATGCTCATTCTGAACGTGATAAATTTATTTTTTATCTGTGAGTGATGATGGGTCATCATTGCGTCTGACCGGCCTTGTTTGCAGTTTGCACCCACCTTGCACAATTTATCGCAACAACTTATCAGGAGCTTTACGACATCGATTTCAGTCGCAATCGAGTTCGTGCATCGATTGTAAGTTCATCTCGACTATAAATCGATTATGTAACTCTCGGTCTCGATTCCCTTAATGCAGCCGATTTGCGAATCTATGTTGATGCAACTGGTTGCATAAAACGTGTCAATAATTATATTGTCAAATTTTTCTCACGGTTGTTTTGATACAGGTCTTTCGGCATTGTTGTTGTAATTTGTAGTTTTTAAAATAGGTAATTCTTAATTCTTCACGCTGTCTGCCGTCTGAGCTACGAGTAATTTCATCAACCTTAGATTGCTTTACTTCCGAATAGGGAACGCGTACCTATTCAGTACAATTTTTCATCCCTTATCCTTTTCAAGGAGTCACGCCTTATTCCCGACTAGATAGAGTTTATTTCTCTCCACTTGCTATAATCCTGAATAACGGATTTCGCTTCTTCCACCTTCATCACATTCTTCATACATATTCGTCAGTTGTAGGTACTTTATTAAAACCTAGCCTATGAATTTGTTCATGAAAAGTACACCTGGCACCTTCTGCACCTTCCGCCCGGGGCAGGTGCCCTAGTGCCCCCCCTTCCCCTAGATCCAGGGCGGCTCCTTACTACAAACTGTTAAATCGTTCGCCCCAGCCCGCCGACTGTTGCCATAGACGTCATAGGTCATGTCAGAGGTCTACGTACGAACAAAGAAGAAGGGGCCTACATTTTCCTCTTTCACGTCTGTTCACGAGATTATACACAACGATGATATATCTTACGATCAATATTGTCACCGATTATAGACATCTCACAAACAAGGACACTAGGAAAGACCTCATCTTGCGCCATATTTCCGCTTTGCCCTGTAGGGCTTGCATCTTGATGTTTAAGACATCAACGGGTGTGCCAATGAATAATTCATTATACATACTCATTAATTCATCAATATATATTATAATCTGACTGACATGCAACCCAGAGCCCAAACCACTGATCCTAGAGACTTGAAACTTCGAATGTAGGTTCTTTTCGTTGTCTGAATGTGTGCTAAGAAAGGATTTTTGAAAATTCACATTCTAAGGGGTCCAAAAAGAGCGTCAAAGTTTTAGTATAAAACTGCCATGTTTCGTAATAGCGAGCGGGCAAAGCTGCTTTTTTTACACTAGTGTAATACTTATGTTCCACTTCTTACGAGGTTATTATAGGTTTGCTCCACGATATATCGCATGTTCTCGATTACAGAGTCGATTCTTTTATTTGGGATACTTATTATCTGATATTTTTCATGTTATTAAGGAATTGGTCTGTAATAATAGGAATATTGTGATGGATATAATGCGTCTACGAGTAAGGTGATTAAAGACTTTTAAAGTTACATTTTCGATTAGTTATTACGGTACTTTTTATTATAATTTTTTTATTTAATTTAGGAATCAGTATGTACCTAGTTTCTACCTAGTTAAAATGCTGTGATCACTTTGTTAAAACTTTAAAACTTTTAAAGTTATATATACATCTTGTATATTTTGCTTATAAAATACGGTTAATGGTTCTTTAAGTCTTTCGATCTTAAGTACGTTTTTATTGTGAGTATAAAATTAAGTATATAATTTTACGAAACGATTTGTCACCTGTTATTAGTTAATTTATTGCATGTCGCTTACGTTACATTTAACATAATTATATTTTTAGTTATGATGGCGCAAACATATTATAGTTATGAATTATGAGATTTTAAATTTCCAACGTCTGAAAGGACAGATTTTGGCTGGACTTTCTATTAAATTTAACCTTTAATCTATGGAATAAACGATTTTGATTTACAGGCAGAAGAAACACACTCGTGCAAGTCGCTTACAACCGGGCTAGAAAGCTATGGAGGTGGCCTTTTTTTTTTTTTTTTTTTTTTTTTTTTTTTTGGTGCCCGGGGAAAAATGCGTGACGCATACCACCCGCACCCGGGGGAGCGCAGGATGGTTATGTGGGACTCCCCGCCGGCACAGCACCGTACGTCGGTACGTTGCTGTGCCGGCGGGTATACCCACTAAAAAACCCCGGGGTGTTCCTTCGCGACGCCATGTGTCGGGGCTGCGGGCACGCCGAAGCACTCATCCGCGGCCCCGACGGCGTTTGGTCCTCCGTGGAGGACCCCGCCACGGTGGGGTGAGGGTAATCCTTCACCCCAACCCTCCCAAGGGGCGCGCGGAAACACGCGCGCGCCTCCTCGCGGGCCCTTTAGGTGGGCAACGGATACCCCCGCATCCGTTGCCCGGGCCCCACATCTTGGGCTTGGAAGGGTGTTCCGTGCCCTCTCGAACGCCTACCGAACGTGCGAGAAGACACGGAAGACCCATTCCCGCCCACCACCACCGCAGGGCTCAAGTGAGCCCCGCCTGCGCCATCCACTGTGCCCTATGCTGACTTCATAGGGACACGTGGAGGCGCAACCCACACCGCGGCAAGCGTCGGCTTTCCGCCCCAATTCGGTCGCAGAGGATAGGGAGAGCGGCGCATCGTAATACCGACACTCCTCTTCCCCTGCGACCCCACCGCCTTCGCCATCTAACGGTGGCGACCCCGTTTGGGCCGCGGAAGGCAGGAAGAGCGGCGCACCGCAATACCGGCACTTCTCTCCCGCCGCGGCCCCACCATTCGGCCGCGATGCGCTACGCATCGCAGCCCGCCTCAGTTGCGTTGCGTCCTGTGGGACGCACCGCAACCTACTCGGCCGCTCACACCTGCCTGGAGGAAAGTGAAGCGGCCGACCACCTCGGGCTCCTCTTCGCTTCACCGTGGGCCCCAACCACGGTTACTGACCCCCACCGCCGCGAGAAGGCGGGAACCCATCGGGGGGCTATGGAGGTGGCCTGTGTTTACGGAGGACGTCTACCAGCTGAAATGATAATTGTAACTAACACCCGTATTTAAGAACAATACTATGATGGATCGAACGCATAGGACCGGTAAAGCTAACAGGAAATAGTTGCGTGCCGGGACGAACGCGGTGAGTAATTCCATACTTAGCACAGTACCTTGCATAAGAATTGTTCTTGACTACGGGTGTAAATGTCAAAAGGAAAAGTACATAATTAAGTTCAGTTGAACCTTGCACTTTATATAATGTCATTATTATATTATGTACTCTGTGTACATACTTCCTTTATCATGAAGTAGGTATGTTATTATCTAATGTAAAAAGTGGGATAACTAAGCCATTGACGTAATACCTAATTATTCAGTTTCTTTCAATTACTTCCTTTGTCTAGAAATATATTATTATCAGACATCAGATGTGGGATAACTAAGCCATCGACGACATCATTATTCAGTTTCTTTTAATAATAATTTACTTCCTTTGTCAGCAAAGGTGTTATTATCTGACATCAGAAGTGGAATTCCACAATCGCAGTCACAAAAAATCTTCATCACGTCAGGCCAAGTGTTAAATATTGGATTTTTCCATTAGGAATTATCTCAATAACTGCCTGAAGCCTAGAACTGTGCACGGTAGATGGCAATAGGCTCGCCCTCTATTACATGGGACCAATAATGTACTGGCGCAATGTGGGTATACCTACTATGGAACTGAGTTCTGGGTACACTTCTGCCTACTCCTACGGAAAAAAGACGTGATTGTATATTATGTTATGTCTTTTAATTTACTCCCTTTGTCAGGAAAAAAATTATTATATGACATCAGATGTGGAATACCTCAGCCACCGCCAAATCAATTATTCTGGTTCTTTTAATTTACTTCCTTTGTCAGCAAAGGTGTTATTATCTGACATCAGAAGTGGAATTCCACAACCGCAGTCACAAAAATCTTATAAATTTTAATTCAATCTTATTATAATCTGACTACGATCTTAAACGTTTATGTGGCAGAGGACGCAGGTGTCTTTGCGATAAGGCATTTTGATAGTAGATATTTGTTATGGTAGAACGTTGGTAATGGTAACATTTTGGACACATTAATAATGATCTAGTCCAAGTGTATGATTACTCAATAACAAATCATACTTAGATAATTTATAGTCTTCGCCCGCGCTCTAAACAGATACCGCACTATCTAAAAACACCAGCTTGGAAAATGCGGCAGTTTTCAAATCGTAGTGTGCGTAACATAATGCTAGCGTAAAAAACAGTTCGTAAGAAATAAATAGTGCTAGTGTGCGTGAAAAATTGAATCAGACAGGCTTGGCTACGCCGATTTTGGCGGAGTAAGTTGCCGCACAGCGGTATCTAGTCAGAACGCGCGCGGAGACCTGTCAATTATCTATGAAATCATATATATGCAAAGCTATTCAACCGTTGAAAATAAGGCTGTTATGTTCTTACTTGGTCAATTAACTGTGTAAATAATAAGCTACTAGCTGTTTATTACAAGTACGCTTAAAATGTTTTCCTTATGCAATGCAAATAGTTGGATCGAAAGCGTTGGGTTATCTATAACCGCGGGTTATGATAGATTACTTCTTATATGAGATTATAACAGGACAGATACCTACTTATTGCAATTACGTTGAAACTGATCTCAATATTCCTGGAAAGGACAATTAGGTATTTTCTACCTGTGCCCCGCGGTTTCACCCGCGCAGTTATCGTTCCCGTGGGAATATCGCGATTAAAAGTAGGTTATGTTATTCCAGGGTCTAAATTATTTATATACCGAATTTCAGCCCAATCGGTTCAGTAGGTTTGGCGTGAATGAGTAACAAACATCCATCCTCACAAACTTTCGCATTAAGAATATTAGTAGGATATTAAATGGCAAATATATTTAATATTTAATGGCTTCATCATCATCATCATATTAGCTGTAGTCCACTGCTGGACATAGGGTTTTGCCAATTCTCACCTCGCTTGGCAGTTAAATTAAATTAAATTACTAAACTTATAAATATTTGTGCTTTTATTTAATGTAGTGGCCTCACATTCATTGCTGCAGTGTTTTAAAGCTCTATAGTACTGTGTATAATAAAGGTAAACTCACCAATTTTAGCGCTGCTGAAGACGATCAACGCATGCGTATCGTCCACCCATTTAATCTCAAACCCTGTATCTTTATATTCACTGAACAAGGACAGCAAGTCATTCGTCTTGAACTCACTGGGGAAGTCATATACCTCGACTACGTGAGCGAACGTCTCATCTGTGGGCCCGTTGAATAATTGCTGACCGCGCGTTTGGTACTGATCGTAGTTGTTCTTAGCTTTACTGATATGAACCTTGCCAACTGTTGATGTTAGCTCTTCCAGCAAAGACGGGTCTAAGCATTCTCCACTGTCATCAAACACCGCATCCCAATCGTTTTCCTCGCGTTTTAATGATACTTTAGGCTCTAGCTTCGCTTTGATTTTCTTCACTTCAGTCTCTTTCTCATCGACTAATTCTGGTTGCGGTGTTTCAGCATTTTCAGACGATTCTGCTGGATCAGATATAACGAGTACGTCGGAATGAAAGCTCTGTTTTATTATTCTTTTACTGCTTCTGTTGATCTCTTCCGATGCTCGTTTGAGCTCATTCTCCTCAACGTCCTCATCCTTACTGTATAAATAGTCATTGTCTATTATATTGGATTCGTTTACCGCCATATTGTCGTCGGATTCATTGGTCCTGTAGTTGCTATATTCACTGTAATAATCAGGGTGGTACAACCCTAGCTGTCCGTTCGCGAAATAATCACCGATATAAAAACTCTCGCCTACTTCTACGTTATAACTATTATCACTATACGATATTGCACTATCACTATTTGGCACTTGGAAGCCTGAAGGCACGGTTTCGTTCGATGCGGTTGCGTCGTCTATACTTGGTGCCGTGTGAGATCTTTGATTTCTGAGATGTGGCGGTGTGTAAACGTTGCAGAACGTTTTGTCTATGGACTTTCTTGGAGTGCTGTGCGCGGATTTGTCTCGTGAGGCTGGTGATTTGGGACACTTTGCCGGCTCTGAGGTTTGACTGGGCCGTTTGTCCTGTTTTTCCTCACTGTTGTTCTCAGCGGTTCGTAACGCTCGCGGCACGTAGACGGCGCGATCCGGACGTCTAGGTTTCGTCGAACCAGATCTGAAAACAAAATTGCTCTTTAGCGTGCACTCTTACAATGACGCAAGTCATTCTTTGAACGCCGATTTCACACGAGAGATACGGTTTATAGTTTATAGTTAAGTCATAAAGCAATTACGCAAAGTTACGGAACGTTCGCGTGCAATTGCATTTGTCAACATCAAACTATCTAAAAAAGCGAATATCTTTGTGATTTCAATGTCAAAGGTGATCAGCGGTAAAAGTGTGAGTAAAGATAAATATTACGTTAACAGTTAAGACAGTTAGCGAATCACGTAACCAGCAAGTGGGGCAAGGCCGTCGTTGAGCCATTCGATGACTCGGTGGCACACTTTCCAACATTTCGGCGGCGCGGCGCGGCAAGGCGTGGTGATGTTGACAGATAGAAAGGTTGCTATTGGATGGATATTGCGATACTACAGTTATTGGGCCATAACAGAGTTTGTTCTTTATACTCTTCAATATAGTTAACTAGCTATGCCACGCGGTTTCATAAAATAACATAACATCACGCCTTGTTTCCCCGAAGTGTTTAAGGGGGATAAATCCAATAACACTCTGCCGTAGCTCTAGCGACCACTAGACTAAAGAGGCACTCGGTTTCATAAAAAGTACCGTTGTATTGTGATTCCGATCATATTATAATCCACACTCGATTGTTCAGTAGTTTCGACATTGTCGTGAAGATTTAATGAACATAGTCAGAGACATACTTTCGCAGATTATTAGGATGGTAGATGTCTCAAAATGTTAATGAGCTCGCAACTTTAAATAGAAGATTTGGTTTGAGAATTAGTTAATTTTATAGCGTCAAATGGCAATAACAGATACCAGATCAGCATTACTCTCTCGCTTACACGTACACCCACATTTTTGAAGATATAAGAAAATGCTACACGTAATTACGTAAAATAAAGGCAACTAGGAACTAGAAAATAACAATACAAAAATTCAGTAAAAAATTCAATTTAATCCAAAGGAATTTTCTGGTATAAAAACCTGCATAAAGAAAAAAAAAATTCAGAACAAATAAAAAAAAACCGAAAACTTTTTTGGATTATATACTGAATCTTTGTATTGTTATTTTCTAGTTCCTATAGTTGTCTTTATTTAACGTAATTACATGTATTATTTTTTATATCTTCAAATATGTGGGTACGTGTGAGCGAGAGGGCGAATTAGCTTAAGACCGCACCTTAAAAAAAGCTAAAACCGGTTACTTAAACTGATTTGGTATGATTTTGTAACCGTACGTCATTACGCTTTGCTAACAATTGGTCTATAATTCCATAATGTCAAATGGCAATACCAGACAGTTGGTTAGCATAAGACCAGTTTAAATGTAGCAACCAACGACTACTCGTACATATCTGGTAACTGTTTTGTAACCGTGAGATATCATTACACTTTACCAACAATTGGACATTGACTCGACATGTGTGTCGGGTAATCGGATTACGCAAATAGCCCTCAAGGTTTTGTTGAGTTATTGGAAAGGTGAAGCTTGGTTAATACACGACCTTTGTTGTTTAAGTATGGTTACTGGATAAAAATTCACATTTGTGTATCATAATGTACCATGTGTAACAGAAGGGTGTAGTTATACCACTTAACAGATAATAATACTACGTATAGAATGGACACTGTCATCCGCTCATCAATCGGGCATTCTTCACCCCGCGAGTGAGATTGGTCTCTCGACGAGCCCCACTTTGCTGGGAAATCACTTTACGCACACTCTTGCGCGTGTACATAACTCCATATGTGTGCAGTGTCTGTGTAGTAGGTAGTTATATCGCCACTTTTGTATGAGAGTTGAGTCGAGTGTCCGGAGTGTGGTTCTACTAAAAGTAGTCTATCTTATACCCATAAATCCTACTGATATTATAAATGCAAAAGTTGGTGAGGATGGACGGATGTATGTATAGATGTTTGTTACCCTTTCACGCCTAAACTACTGAACCGTTTGGGCTGAAATTCGGTACGCTGATAGTTTTGACCCTGGAAAATACATAGGGTAATTCCCACGATGAATACGCAGGTGAAACCGCGGGGCACGGCAATATGTACAATAATTTTATGATCCGCGGAAATATTATCATTTCCAATACAAAAAGGTTTGTGTTTGTATGAGACACTTATCTACTGACTAACGAATTTTAAAATAGTTTTTCTTACCGATTGAGTAAGTCTTTTTGTTCAAATCTATCAAGTATGGTTACTACGCCTTTTTCAAACACCTGATAATATAATTATTTAAGTACTAATCACTTTTAACGTACAAAATTGTCAAGTTAATTACATAATTTCGTAACGCTGTCACGCCTAATCAATTATGTTAATTAAGGTCGAATATTTATTAAATTATTTATGGTATGTCTGTCAAATTCCACTTGTTTGTTTTTTAATTTAGAGACACATTATACCGGTATTTCTATGAATTTAAGGTAAAAATATTATATATATAATAAAAATTGCTGTTGCCCGCCACTTTGTTCGCGTGGAATTTAGCTTTTTTTTTTTGACGGGCTCCTAATATTTTTCCTAAAAAATACCGCTTGTATTACTCCTTGAACATCAGTTGTATGCCAGAAATCGATCCAGCCGTTTTGGAGATAAGTGGGAACAGGGAAAAAATTAAAAATGAAATTTTTGCTAACATACATAACATATACATACATTCACGCCTTTTTTCCCGAAGGGGTCGGCAGAGGTGTACCCAGGACTCAGTCCCATAGTAGATACACCCACATTTCGCCAGTATGTTACCAATAACATACTGGCTATTACTATTCCCTATTACTGGGACCAATCCCATGTAATAGGGGGCGAGCCTATTGCCATCTACCGGGCACAGTTCCAGACTCCAGGCAGTTATTGAGATAATTCTAACATACAGTTAAGAAAAACCTGAATTTTTTATATTACAATAGACACAACAATTTCATTTATTTGTATTTATTTGTACTCACAGTATTATACCTATACATATTGTTATTATTTCATATTATATTATGCTTCTCTTTACAGTCTAGAAAACAAATAGAGCCTCGATTCGGTAACTTTAACCGAGGTCAATGATCTAAAACGAGTGTCTTTAGGGTGTTTGTTGGTGGCTTATCAGCAGTATGTTAATAATGTATATGAACGAAATTGGGCCAAGTAAGGCCTTTTCTTACGATAGTGAGTAACAATACGAGCAAATCAGGCGCCTGATGGTAAGCATCATGATTGCCCATATCAGACACATTGTCACCTAGTGTTTTAAAAGTTCAAAATTCTGCGCGGCACTGCACTGCGCCTGTCACCCTGAGATATGAGTTTTTGAAACTCGTCATGCCCAGTAATTTCGCTGGTAACATTGCCCTTCAGACCGGAACACTGTAATGTTTGCACATTACTGCTTGGCGGTTGAATCACTGGCACACTTTACTGTTTTTTCTGTTACTTTGTGTTATTGACTGCCTGGGTGGGAGTTGGTTCAGGCAAAGTGTTACATATTGGATTTTTCCATTAGGAATTATCTCAATAACTGCCTGTAGTCTGGAACTGTGCCCGGTAGATGGCAATGGGCTCGCCACCTATTAAATGGGACCAATAACATAATGGCGAGATGTGGATGTACTGAAGTCCTGGGTACACCTCTGCCCACCCCTTTGGACAAAAGGCCTGATTGTATGTTGTGTTATTCCAGGGTCTAAACTATCTACATACCTAATTTCAGCACAATCGGTTCAGTAGTTTTGGTGTGAAAGAGTAACAAACATCCTCACAAACACATTTGTAATATTAGATAGGATTAGATAGATAACCTTATGGAGAACATAACATGAAGACCATACAATTAATCTGAGGCCAGTACACGTGGTGGTCTTATCGCTCAAAGCGAATCAAGACGGAAGACTCAATAAAGTGAATAATCGGTATCAGGTGTTTGGGTGATAATATCAAACATTTGTTTCTTACAATATCATAGAATAGAATAATACTTTATTGCATACCAAAAGAAAAGACACGGTAAACAACCGGCGGTCTTATCGCGAAAGCAATTTCTTACAGACAACCTGGGGATGGAAAAGGACATTAACGTTTAACGACGCAATAGATAGGTATTTACATTGTATATTATCTTCTATGATAACAAGCAGATAATTAATAAGCATGTTTTTATTGACTGCCTTACTCGGTGGCATAGTGGGCGCAAGCTCGACTGCCGATCATGAGGTCACGGGTTCGATCCCCGGGTCAGGCAGTGTTAAATTATTGAATTTTTCCATTAGAAATTATATCAATAACTGCCTCGAGTCTGAAACTGTACCCGATAGATGGCAATAGGCTCGCCTCCTCTTACATGGGACCGATAACATACAGGACAAATGTGGGTGTACCTACTATGGGACCGAGTCCTGAGTACACCTCTGCCTACCCCTTCGGGAAAAGGCGTGATTTTATATTATGTATTTATTATTGTAAAACGTATATAATATTTTAAGTGATGAAAAACTTTAATTATTATGAAGTATGAGTAATATGATTTGTACCCATTCCCACCCCCTACTCATTTTATCATTCCCCTATCCGTCCGAAGGCTGGTTGCCTGAATGAGATTAATTAAAGCGATAAGGCTGTTTGTCAACCAATTAAAATCAAGTACGTTAATTATTTTTAGTTAAGGCGTGGTGCCTACAAATAATAATTCGTAGCGTGGTGCTAAGCAAATTCGCCCTCTCGCTCACACGTACCCACATTTTTGAAGATATAAAAAATACTACATGTAATTACGTAAAATAAAGACAACTAGGATCTTGATAATAACAATTCAAACATTCCGTAAAAATTCAATTAATCCAAACAAGTGCTCAGGGCCTTTTTATTTATTTACGATTGTTATTCTTTGTGCATGTTTTTATACATGAAAACTGGCATTTTAATTTTTTTTATAAAGCCTTGGTTTTTTCATAGTGAACTTCCAAAAGTCCCAGTTTTACTCGCGTGATTGGACGTGCACTACAAAAAAAATGTAGAAAATTAACAAAAATAAAATGATAGGGACATATTTTACTTCATCTTGAAAATATCAGGATATAAATATATCAAATAGGTTTACTGTATTCGGAGGAAACAGGGGAATACAAAACATCGACATTTAGTAAATTTTCCATAAGATTGTGTCAAACTGCTAAGAGGTCCTCTTTCCTGTTAATTTACCTAATTGCGCTTATTATGGTATCACCGACAGTACATAAAGGGCATATAATCACTGTTTAATATGCATTCACACATGTAACCAACACTATAGCCATATATGATCAATTAAATTCACGGATAACACAATATTTTCCTTAAAAAAAAGGTTATTACACTTCACAATCTCTATCCAAGGCCAACATGTGATATCAATATTTATTACTATAATAACTTGTCACGTGGTATGATAAGGACGACAGAGCGGTCCGTCCCCGACGCGGTGTAAACAACAAATGAATTATAGGAAATACCTGATCTTTTCCAGAGGCTGCGATCGGCGTTGCGCGTGCGCAGGCTTGCAACCTCCCACCGCCGCCGCTGTGGAACATAACAACGTTGCTTGGTTGCTTATCGTTACGTAAAGTCACCATGATTTACTACTAATGTGAATATAAATAATTTATTAAGATCTTATTTTTAAACTCTTGCGATAAGGGAACGCTGTGGCGTGGTAAAGGATGTACTGACAAAGATAGAGAAAGGAATGCTGAGGTGGTTCGGAAGTGTGGAGAGGATAGATGAAAGGAGATTAACAAAAGAGATTTATAAGGCTAGTGTGAATGGTGAAGTCGGTAGCGGTCGACTTAGCCGTACTGTTCATGAACAAGTTGACGTTGTTCTTAGGAAAGGCCAAGTCAAAAGTACCTACAATCGACGAGCATGTATGAAAAATGTCAGGATTTTAACAAGTGGAGGGAAATAGTCTCTGCCTACCCCACCGGGAACAAGGCGTGACTGTATGTAGGTATGTGAATTGAGATCTGTGTAAGTGTTCAAAGGCCTCGATTGTTTTGTCAACTTGTTAAGTATACTTTCATTACTTAACATCACGCCTTTTTTCCGAAGGAAAGGTGTACCTTATATTCATAGGAAGAAGTGACACTTCGCCAGTTAATTTTTTTTTAAGTTATGTGTAACAGGGGGCGCGAGCCAATTGCCATTAACTTGGCACAACACCAAACTCCATGCTGTCATTGAGAAAATTCCTAACGGAAAAATAGCACTTTTTTCTGACCTGGGAATCGAACCTAATGATCGGCAGAAGCCCTTGCGAACTTCTACGTCACCGAGGCAGTCTACTACACTACTATACTTTTCTCCAGCGCAAATAAATTTTAGAATGCAATTTCATGATTTCAATTGGTTGAATTTTATGGGCGCAATTGCATTGCATGGGGCGAGCCTATTGCCATCAACCAGGAACAATTCCAGACTACTAATTGAGAAAATATCTAATGGAAAAATTCAATAAAACCTTGCTCTATCGGGGCATTGAATCCAGGACCTCATCCAGGGCCAGCAGAAGCGCTTGTGACTACAACCCAAACGAGGCAAATCCTTTTTAAGAGCGTACGAAAAATTCAATAACACTGCCTGACCTGGGGATCGAACCTGGGACCTCATGATCGGCAGTCGATCTTGCGCCCACCGAGTTTATATAAGTTATGTGTAACAGGTTCATGTCACAGGAAATGTAAAGAAAGTGTTCAAGTTTTTATATACAGCAGGAAAAGCACCAAAGTCTTACAAAAACTGGTCTAGATTCTAGTGCTGTTTCCGTGTTTGGTAAATGTGTAATTACTAATGGTAGGGTATAAGTTCAAGCTACAGGCCATTCAGTTACTTCTTACTCAGCTTTACCTCGAGCGAATAGTCGCGGTGAAATTCCACTGACAGCAGCATTATATTAGCCAATCAGAGATGCCCTATTAAAGCACATATAAATATTCTATGTATATATATGTATAAGACCTTGCCCACTAAAGGTCGTAAGTACAACCTTTTATTTGTGGTTTTACATCGTTTACATATACCTAGCTTCTGAAGGCACGTAAAACCGTTGGTCCCGTCCGTCGACCTAGACGACAGTTACGAAGTCAGAGGCCTCTTAGACCATAGACAGAAAAGAAGTTTTATCAGACCTCCGTCACTCCATACAATCGGCCGAGCGCAATAGCGTACTACTACGTAGGAAACATAACGTGTGTACACGCGTCAAATGTGTGCGTAAGTACGGGCGTTACTGTCTCGTTGACTGTGTGGTAGCGGGCGATGTAAAATGGCGGAGGGAGGCGAGTGTCGCTTCTTTACGTGGTAATAGTTAGTATTCTTTGGTGTTACTGTCTGCGACGTTTTGTCAGCTGTTTAATAGGGCGGAACGTTAATAACATTTTTGACTACATTCGTTATAACATCACATGTTTATCCTTTTTGTCGGAACACAATAACAATAATAACTTTTATATTGAATGATCTAGGGTGCATTTTAATTTTTTCTGCAATTTACCCAGAGTTTTGATGTTAAAGATAGATGTGCACGTGCGAGTTGGTACAGTTAATAGTTTAGTTGAAATTACATATTAACAAGTTACAAGATCGGCCATGTAGGTCATTACAAAGTCGCTCCACCGCTAAAGCATTAGTTCATCCACCCAAACTGTACAAACCAATGATATTATAATGGTAATTTGCTAACAGGTTTATCACGCTCCGCCTAGTCGATGTCATTGACAGACTAGACATTTTAACAGGCCACAAGCTTATATCTTGTAAAATATAGCTGGATAATAAGTGACAGCTGAACAATAATCAATATTTTAATATTTCCGGAATTTGATGCTCAATTACAAGCATGCTTTTAAGTATGCTTGTATGGTCACATTGTGACGTCACTTCAGGTCGAGTTCGTTCGGGTACTATTGGCGTGGCGTTTTCGGTACTGGATTTAAAATGATTTTTTAATTTGATATAACTTTGTAATTATAGCGAATAAAAAAACTAAAAATAGTTTTAGTACGAATCTTATATATGATCTTTCCATTTATGCCAAAAAAATTCATACTCAATTTAATAGAATTGCAAATTATGACATCTGTATGAGGTCAACAGCACTGTCTAATCCAAATGCAAAGAGATGTAATTCAAATTATCATGAAAGAGTAATAAGCGTAATTAGGCAATCTTAACGACCAAAACAGTCTCGGCAAAACAAGGTCAAAATCTACATTCACTTGCCGCTTACGTTATTTTATGAGAACGCTTTTTGAAAACTGCTGTCTTTTTTTACCCACATATTGACTGATAAGTAAGGATTCCAAATACGGTAGCAATGTCAAATACAACTATATTACATATTATTATAATCTGAGCGCTTGGTCGAGGCGACGCGTGATCAAAATGCTGGCGTTTATCTGGCTCAACGTATAAGCATTGCTATTTAACGTGGCAATGCCGCCAGTATCTTGGGTACGCTGCCATCTGACAGTGTATTAGAGCACTTGGATTTTCTATAGGCTGACATGTCGTCCTGTGGATTTTCGAAGTATTCTATGGTATCTGAATTTAGTTAGGATAAATAAGTAAGTAGGTAGCTCTATTGTTTATTCTTTTTTCAATAAAGGCACTCTGCCCAATGACAAAAAAAAACTATATTACATACGTGTTAAAAAAAGTGTAGTTATACTTAAGGGGGTGCAGTCAGAACTTTCTTTCGCGAATTAAAAGGGTAAAATTACAAAAGTTCATCATAGACACAAAAATTGATCACCATAACACTCAATAAGGGCATAAGGTACTTACTACAAATGGTTTAAGAAGGTTCTAGAGAGTGGAATGACATAAAAACTAGTACCACATAAAGTGCATAAGTGTTTTTCCTGGTCGATGATAGAGTCTATGAGGCAGTGGGTTCTTGGCGTGCTACTTTCACCGCTTGCGTTCTACATTCTGCAGTGGCCATTGCGTTCGCTTGCATCACGGACCGCGGATTATATCATTGGAATTTTAGATTGGCTGCTTTATGTCTGTGTTGTGATGGGGTTTCTTCAAGGACGAATGTTGACCGGAGTTTTGAGGACTGGGTCGACAGCGGATTAAGAGTAATAAGCATTATAGACCGTTTTATATGCCTTCGCATGTTCAATAATTATATCCACATGCCCGATTCGGGTGATTTGGACGGATGTGCGAGGTTTTATAGGATTTTAAACAAAGAATGCTAAAATTAATTTCGTTCGGCTTGGATAGATGTGCATTTTCACCAGTTCGCACATATTTTAAGAACTGATCTGATTTCGCGTTGTTTTGAAAATCTAGAATGAAATGCCTTTTCTTAAACATTGGCAGGCGGGTTTTCGAGCGCAGTTCGATGGTTTTTTGCAGAGGACGCTGCTGCCCGTTCTTTGGATCTGTTAATCCTTAGCCGGCTCTTACGGCAACCACGAGTAAAGAGGGTGGAGAACTATTCTAAAGCCGGTAACTCCACGGCGATACGAGTACATGTTCAACAGGGACGATTTCCGGAAGATGATGCGATTGGAAAATGTGCTTGAGCCGAGTAACTTGCCGGCCGATGCCGAGGCAAACGACGTATTCATCGCCTGGACATTAAAATTTTTCTATCGGCTTAAGCCGATATCTCGTCGAAAAAGTATAGATATGGTCACTCCCTAAACTCTAGACTCTAGAATAACCGCCCTGCGGTGCTCAGCTAGTAAATAAAAGATGAACGATCGTCTGAATAACATCACCGATAGTATATCGTGGTATTTAGGTATCATGGAGTCCTGGGATCAGGGAAATAGTATCGGATTTTTTTTATGAGGAATTATCCTGAAGCCTAGAATAGACAATAGGTTCGCCCACTACAAAAACATAACTGGCCAAGTGTCAGATACCACCCATCTACTTAATGAGACAGACCTCTGCCTAACGGCAGTTGGTAAGCTGAAAGCTTTTTCTTTGGAAGGCATAATGTATGTTTATACCTTTTAGCCCAATCTGTTCAGTAGATTTTAGTCAGCTCAGTATCTACTATCTACAGTACATAAAGTCCACAATAAATATCTTACGCGTGTGTGATATCGCCGCATCCTCACGTTCCTGTGTCAGGCCCATGTCTGGTTTGGCGCAAGCTACATCACTGCAACAATAAGTTATTTAAAATTAACTTGGATATAAAATGTATAGTGTAAGGCATCATCCTAATAGAACGTGTTTACGCAACCGTTGTAAGTTCGCGCGCATTTTTGACGTACGAATCAGCGATCAAACGTACCGATGTCGATGAGGTATCTTAATTGGACTTATTGAAATATGCTGTGCGTTTTATTACGAGATTAAGACATCAGTAGGTCTGTTGGCGGATTCTTAGCGTCAAAAATTCGGGCGAACTTGCTATGATCGTTTAGTCGTGTTCTTTTAGGACAATGTCTTAATCTAATCAATAATCGAAGACTTTGTCAAGTGCCCATGCCCTACCAAAAGAACATATTGGTCACCTCATCAGGAGATGAATATTAGATAATATGGCGAGTTTCTTCACGCACCGATGGATCAGATGACTGTAGTTTTTTTTTATTATATGACTAATATTGATCACCTCAACAAGACGTGCGTGTAGCACACAACAGTTCGTCGCTCTGCTCCGAGCCCTATAGAGAAAGTGGCTAGTTCAGGCCGGGCGAGCTGTTCCACACACCGATGGATCAGGAAACGACGGTAGTTGCTCACCGGTGGGAATACCAGTACCCTGCAATATTAACATGTTTTAGACTATTAAATAGAACATTATAATGTTATTCCAGAGTCTAAGATATCTGTCTTAAAACCAACAGTTCAGTAGTTTTGACGTGCAGAGGTAAGAAATGTACACAATACATACATACCTACACCAAACCTTTGCATTTATAATATTAGTAAGATGTAAGTAGAGAGGACAATAGATTAATTAAAATTTGTAGAGAAGTGGTAAAATATATTTATAATTATTTTAAGATTTATTGTTTTGTGGTGTACCAATAAAGTGTTTATCTATCTATCTATCTATTTATCTATGTAATACTGGCCTCATATTGAACATAATTTCTTGAGAAATTCACCCATCATTGACCAAGTCTAGAGTCTAGAGCTAGGGCTTAATTACACATTTTATTTATATCATTGATTTTTGTCTAGTGTCTGACTACTTTAAACATTAAAACTAATAAATAATTTATTTTGTTAATAAGTTTTGGTTTATTTTCTTATTTTCAATCATTCTGCTCATTGAATGCCTAGAATGAACATTGCCTTCTTGGAGGTAAATTACTTTTTCATAAAAATACTACAGAAATTATTGGTCTGTTTAATGTGTAATTAATAAGCTTAGATCCTGCTGTGATATCTTAATGGACACTTTTTGTTATGCATGGAGATAAAATTGGGAGCACATAAGTAATTTTGCAATTATATTTAAACTAATATTATATCATAATAGACTATTTACACAAGTGCCTACTTACTGACATTAATTATTTAAAACAAAATATTGAAAACAATTTTGCTTCAGTAGCTGTTGGAAGTTACAAAAACTGAACTATTAATTAACTATCCTTGCGTGTGTATTGTTCTGCATCGCTGCTCAAAGAATTAAATTACGAAGCGGATATATAGACAATAATAATAATTATTGTAGGTAATGAATTAGAATGAAAAGCAACAGGAAATGGTTGCATTAATTTCTATATTTTAGTAGTTTTTTACATGCAAGGATAATATCATGACTGAAGCGTTTTCTCACACCCACACGCGGACTTTATTAGCGTTCAAGGTGGCATCTCGATTCGCATCATTTGATTCGTGCATGCCTTCATAACCTTGAACATTACACCGTTTTCGCTCCAAATAAGCCTCCAAAAAACTACACTGTATTACAGACAGATCATAAAACAAACTGCTGAAAGCAACCCGTAGTGAATTCGCCGTATAATTAGCACAATATAATACAAAAATAAATTGTTTACCTATCAGTTCTTCCGTCGGTCAGAAAACATCGCAAGTCGTCGTTCACATCCTCGAGAAAATTGTCGTCCGCAAGGCTCAGGAACCTCTCAACCGTTTTGGCACCCAGTTTGGCGGTGAAATACTTATTGCAAATAAATAAAATATTTTATTTTCACGTGCCAAACGGAAAATTATCGGCCGTCCATTTTCATTTTTCACACTTCGTACCTGAATTTTGTAGTTTGTGAATCTGACATCAATGACATGACAGTGACAGTAGGTGCCATTTGCGATCCGTCATCGACAAGAATTGAATTGAATTAATTGACATATTTGACTTATCTATTTTATTTTAACTTTATAGTGCTGTCACAGAAAAATCGACTAAATTTTCTCGATTTCCGCAGTTGAATAGTACGGCTTTTACTGCAACACTATTAAAACTACCAATCACAGATATCTTAATATGCGTTTAGATCTTGCTATTTTTTACAACAGATATCATCAGATTTTATTTTTATTCAGAACTTAACTCACAGCTTTATTCCCTTTAAATTTTTCAAATGTAACAATTTTTTTCCTAAAGTCCGGTGATTAATTCACATAATATAATCTATTTTGCTGATAATTTCATAATGTTCTATTCATTTATCAACGTTTTATTATTTAAGTTTTAGTCTGTAGTTTACACAAAACGCATCTGACATTACATACATATCAGCAAAATTACTAAAAAAGTGTTGTGTGTTTAGTGTGTGCATTTTGTTCCGATTTTGTTTTCTATTCGTTTTGAATTAGTTTATCTAATGTTTTCCCCCTAACCCTAGTTCTAGGATGACAATGGAAAGGAGGATAAAGTTGAAAACATTAAACAGCCACATTACATGCAAAATTTGTCGAGGGTACTTCATCGACGCCACCACAGTTACCGAATGCCTTCATACGTGTAAGTTTTTACCTTTTACTACCAAATTACCACACAGCCTAGTTTCATACTGAAAGAAAGTTTATATATATATGACAGATTTCACCATTAACTTTCATTAAAACCTCAAAACTATTCAAGATGAGGGTCCAAATTCTTCGTACTAAATGTGGCCTCTATTTCCATGCAATGCAACCATAAAAATGAAGATATCATCCAAGAATCCAAAGTCGATAACATGCTCACTGTTGGCAAGTCCACTGCTATCAAAAAACTATCTACATTCATTTATCTTTACAACTGGCCAGATCCTACATTATTTATCCAAATAATTGCTTGATTTAATCAACTAAGATGCCATAGGAAAGAGATGTGGAAAGATTTGTTTGCAATTTTTGACGTATGTATCAGCAATCAAACATACCAATGTCGATGAGGTGTGTTAATTGGACTTTTAAAAATATGGTTATTTTTTATGATAGTGAGTGACAAGACGAGCAAATCAGGTGACTGATGGTAAGCAACATGATTGCCCATATCAGACACAGTGCCACCCAGTGTTTTAAAAAGAAAAATTCTGCACGGCACTGCACTGCGCCTGTCACCCTGAGATATTAGTTGTTGAATCTCCTCATGCCCAGTAATTTCGCTGGTAACATTGCCCTTCATACCGGAACACAGTAATGTTTGCACACTACTGCTTAGCGGATGAATAACTGGCAAAGGTGTGGTACTTCCCCAGGCGGCCCCCTGCAAAAGAGGCCTACCACTACAAAAAATAATGATACTTTTTTTAATTTATATCTAAATCAGTTATATGACTCCTTTCAGAATTTTCCGAATTTCACCGTTATTTCGAAGATGGCTCTGAAAACTCTTTTTGAATATTCACTCTGTGTTCTTTCATTGAAATTTCTTTATCGCATACAAAAATTTTACTCGGAGTCTATTATAGCCCTTCCTCAAACATTAATTTCTTTTCCTCTTTTGAAAGTATTTTAGAAAACCTAGTGCCGTCTTATAGTCATACCATTATTATGGGAGACTTTAACACGTGCCTCCTGAGGCAGGACCATCGCTGTTCTTCTTTGCAAAACGTAATTAACTCTAACAATATGTCTATCCTCCCTCTTGGTGCCACTCATCATTTTCCAAATGCAACGCCGTCTCTTCTAGACCTTATGATGGTCTCCTCATTACCTCATGTCGCTAAGCATGGTCAGTGCTCAGCTGATGCTTTCTCCTATCATGACCTGGTTTTTCTCTCTTACAAAATTCGTCCTCCGAAGCCCAAACCAACTGTCATTCTGCAGCGTAATTTTGGTGGTATGAATCATGAGGCATTCATACGTGATGCCTGCAACATAGACTGGTCACCTGTCTTGAGTGCTGAGTCAATAGATGATCAAATTTCTATCTTCAATTCCCTTGTCACGCAGTTGTATGATGTTCATGCTCCTTTCAAATCTATGAAGATGAAACACATACCTGCGCCGTGGCTTTCAGACGACATCAAAGCGCTCAGACACAAGAAAGCTATCGCTAAGACCAAGTACAAGTTGCGTCCAACTGATGTGAACAAGTCGCGCTACATCAAAATACGTAACCGTTGTAACGTGACATGTAGGGATGCTCAACGACGTCATATATATGACTCTGTTCAAGATGAGGATCCGGCTAGAGTGTGGAAATTCCTTAGGACGCTTGGAGTTGGCAGGTCCCGTCTGGACACTATCCCTAATAACCTAGACATCAATTCTCTTAATTCTCACTTTTCTTCATCAGTTAATATAGACAACTTTACTAAATCTAACACCTTAAACTCTCTCGCTTCATTGCCCCTGTCCAATCTTTCATTGTTCACTTTTCGTCCGGTTGCCGCTGATGATATAAAGAAGAGCATACTCTCTATCACCTCTAACGCTGTTGGTGTCGACAGCATCAGCCGTAATATGATTATCCCTATCCTTGATAACGTCCTTCCTGTCCTTTGTTATATCTTTAACTTTTCCATTTCTAATTGTGTCTTTCCATCTCTGTGGAAAGAAGCTCAAATTATCCCGCTCCCTAAAAAATCTAACCCGAAATCCTTCTCTGACTATCGCCCTATTTCTATCCTTCCTTTTCTATCTAAAGTTCTCGAACGTCTTATTTATAATCAAATTCACACTTACCTTACCACTAACTTTCTTCTTAATCCCTATCAATCTGGCTTCCGTCCGGGGCATAGCACAGTTACTGCACTCGTCAAAATTACAGACGATATTCGTCTGGGGATGGAGAAGGGGCAGTTAACTGTGTTGACGCTTCTTGACTTCAGTAACGCCTTTAATACGGTCGACTTCGATATTCTTCTTGCTGTACTTCGCTCTCTTAGCATGTCTTCCGCGGTAACCGACTTTCTCCATAACTACCTGTATGGTCGTCGGCAGCGTGTTCGCCTTGGAGAATCCTTTTCTTCGTGGTGTAACACTGCAGCCGGTGTACCTCAGGGTGGTGTTCTTTCTCCTCTCCTCTTCGCTATCTTTATCAACTCTATCTCTAAAAATCTTACTTCCTCTTATCATCTTTATGCTGATGACCTTCAGCTATATCATCAAGCTCCTCTCAGTGAACTAGCTGAAGCTGTTGCTACCGTAAACCATGATTTAAATCACATCTCAGACTGGAGTAGAGCGTTTGGACTGAAAGTGAACACATCCAAAACGCAGGTTATTATTATAGGAAGTTCTCGGACAATCTGTAAGGTTGACTGGGACTCCCTACCGCAAGTGATATTTGATGGGGTTCATATTCCATTTAGTAAAACCGTGAAAAATCTTGGGATTATTTTTGACAGCTGTCTATCATGGGACCCGCAATTGACGGCCACTAGTCGCAAGCTATACGCTTCAGCCGGTTCACTGCGTAGGCTGCGTAATTTCCTGCCTACTACCACTAAAATTGCGCTTGCACAGTCTCTTCTTCTCCCCGTGCTTGATTATGCTGACGTCTGCTATCTTGACCTCAGGGAGGACCAGCTGAACAAACTTGAGCGTCTCCAAAATTTTTGTATCAGGTTCATATTTGGTTTGCGCAAATATGACCATGTTTCCGAATTTCGCTCTAAGCTCAAGTGGCTGCCTATTCGCCGTCGCCGGAATACTCATATATTGTCCCTTCTCTACAGTGTTCTGTTCAATCCATCTGCCCCGCGCTATCTTCGGGAACGTTTTGAATTTCTTCATGCGTCCCATTCTCGTTCACTGAGATCATCGGAGAATCTGACGTTGAGGTTTCCATTGCACGGCACTGATTTCTACGGTGGATCTTTCACTGTCGAAGCAGTTCGTCTGTGGAATGATCTTCCCGTCGAAGTTACATGTGCACCGTCACTGGCCTCTTTTAAGCTGCGTCTCAAGGACCACTACCTTTCATTATAAGTAATTTGTTACTAATATTAATTATTATTGTGTTACTGGTAATAGGTAACGCCTATATATAATTGTGTACCTATCTAATATTATATTATAGTATATATTATATTGTTATGTATCTATCTATAATCTTAGTATATTATGTATTGGTTATAGTATGGTATTATTAGTTTGTATTTATATATTATTATGTATATATAGGGACTTGGTACAGGTGGAGGATAACTTTCAGCATCAGGAGCTACTATCATCGACCTTCTAATTGTTGTGGGCGTCGGTGGGTAATGTTGGATGCAGAAATAAGGCTCGTACACTCGATTAAGTCGTTTATATTACCGTGCGTTCAGAAAGGTACACCTACAAGAAGAACGCACAAGAAACTTGCAGGACTTCATTCTTTTAAACCAAAGGATATATCTTCACAATGTCTAACACTAACGATACGCGGTATACATTATATATCGACACTAATAGCACTAAGTACGTTATAGAGGTATATCCGAACTCGAGATGGTTTTGGTTGCGACCGTACGCGCCGCTTGCCAGAGACAGCCTGCCTCGGCAGATCGGCGCGATACGAATCTAACCAACTCCATCAAGCGCCACAGAAGCGCTTGCGTTGCGGACACAACTCCTTCCTTCAAACGCGTCAGGGGGCGCTGGCGTTCCGGATATGACTCGACTCCCGACACGGCCATTCTGACTTGCACACGTCCTCGTGTGCGAGTTATCCTGGAGACAAAACATGACACGAGTAAATCCTTTTCCACTCGGTCACTCCTGACCAAACTTAAATGCTCCCATTTTCAAAATCCAGATACAGAGTCCCTGGAACTATGTTATTTTATCTTCAACTAATCCTTACGGGAATGTCCGATAACCAAGTACTTATTACCAAATAAATTATGACAAAATTGGGGAATAGGTATGCGAAACAACGATTATTACTACTGAGACATTCCTTAAGTGGACGTTTTATTAAACTCTACCACCTTTTACGGGAACCTACAGGTGGACCTTCTAAGTCTCTAGCCGACCATCAATATTATCATAGGAATAGACCTACATATTTCCAGCGTACGGATCAAACTTTAAAGTCAAAGTAAATCATGGAGACTAAGCAGGCATACATAAAAACTATCTGGTCCGATTGAGGAATGTATCCGTACAGCCAACCTTTGCGGGTGTGACCGGGAACACGTTCCGTCGGCCAAGATACCAACGGAGAGAACTGCAGGCGTACACATTAACCGTCCTGGTCCGATGGTGAAGCGTTTCCGTACAGCCAGCCCTTGCGGATATGACAGGGATAACGCTCCGTCGGCCAGGATAACCACGAGTTCCACAGCAGGCATAGACATACATCTGATCCGATGGTGGAGCGTTTCCGTTCAGCCAGCCCTTGCGGATATGACAGGGATAACGCTCCGTCGGCCAGAATAACCACGAGTTCCACAGCAGGCATAGACATACATCTGATCCGATGGTGGAGCGTTTCCGTACAGCCAGCCCTTGCGGATATGACCGGGACAACGCTCCTTCGGCTAGACTAACCATCTAGTACACATCTCTTACTAAATATCAGTGTCAAAGTCAAATACATCTGGTCCGATGAGGGAGTGTTTCTGTGCAACCAGACCCGGCGGGCGTGACATAGCTAACGCTCCGTCGGCCAGAATATCCGTCATACACACTAGACACTCGAACAACAGTTTCAAAGTCAAATCTTTTTATTAAATTTGGTTGCAAGAAGACATCTATGCTAGTCAACCAAGACAATAAGCTACGAATCCACGGTGAGTTATAAATATGCGGTGCAGAATGTGCGGAAAGATATAATATCTCTATGAGATGAACAATGAACGCACAACAAATTTGTAGGGTTAAATTTTTTTTTACTGGTGTTAGATTTGTTTTTTTTTATTTTTTCGCAATGCCATCTTTAGAATAGAATACATTACTCTTATCATGAAGTTATGAACATAGAAAACGAAATTACACTGGATCTGATACGTGCTCGCGAGTTTCCCCTATGTCTCTATGGTCCTTACAACAATGACAATGGTCTCGCTACTTTCCCGGGTAAAAGTCAGAGGCGAAGATATGTAGTTAGATCTTTCTTATTACTATAAAAAACTCTTACCACGATTTCTTATTGCTGCTCACTATAGCGCAATTTTAGTATTGATATGAGAACACTTGTTAAAAAAATTCAGGGCTCTAGGTAACATTTATGATTCATCATTCTCTATCTAAACTTAGTTTCACAATTACTTCTTCAGCCCTTTCCGTAACATAAAAATTTCGAGGCATTCAGAGCCGAATATTCTCATTTGTGGGCAAATATCAGTCATACAGCAGTAGCATCTAAATCATTAACAAGTTAACTACAAAACTTAACATAAGACAAAAATCTTTTCTTACTAATGAGAATAATTCGGCATCAGAATCTTAAGTTAAATGGAACGATCACCTATGTATTGTCACTTCGCCCGACGCGACAACGACGCTTATCTCGCTCAGCACTGCACCGATCGTGGCACCGGCATCGCCACCGCCGGCGCGCCACTGCTCCTGCACGTTCACTTGGCTATTGTGTCTTTAAGAGTAGGACACTGCACTGCATATTCTTTCTAGGATCTGCAAGACAAAAAAAAACTACAAGACCTATGTCAAAACTTAGACACTAGAATCAATTCCCATACAAAAGTCGCGATACAACCACCCTCCACACAGACACCGCACACATGGAGCTCCGCACACACGCAAAAGTACGCGTGAGGTGCGTTTCGAGCTCACGGGGGCTCGTCGAGAGCCCAATCCCGCTCACATGGCGAGAAAGGCCCGACTAGTTGGCGGATAACAGTGTCCATTCCCTACGTACTATCATTATCTCTTCTGTGTCTATGTTACACATTAAAAATATCCAGCTCTACCTATTATTACCATTGACTTCAGAAACTAAACTTCAATAAGATCAATTTAATTCTACAATTTCATCTTATTAGTACTGTAATAGATGATAGTAAGTATAACCAAAATAAATAATTTGTGATTGCTTAACCTAAACATGAAATTTATTTCTCATTCTTGAAATTTTTAATGCTAATGTAGAGTTAACTAGTAGTTCGCCTCGAACTAAGACCTCGAGAACTTATGTAGACATAATATCTCACGACTGTATTATATTTCGAACAAAACATACCGCGAGTTAATAACATACAGCGCCATCTAGCGTTGAACGACTTAGTGAATCGTGCCACGTTTATCTTTCTATAACTTCGCAACCCCTTGACCGATTATGCTCAAAGTAAAATTATAAATTCCTTATTATCTTCTCTACCTACATACCTAATTTTATGAAAATCCGATCATCTTAATAAAATTATTGAGACCTCAATAGCTCTGGAACACATTGGTTGATTATTATATAAACCACCTGCTTGCAAACTTTTATCAAGATTGGATCAATGGTTTCCAATTTATCTTCGATCTAACTTACAAACCAGATGTCAATGCTTTTAAGCTGGTACAAGCGCTTTTCTTTTCCACTATTCGATTCGTAGACCTCGCTTCACTCGGACGATTTATCGCTGATTGAATAGTAGTAAGAACTACAATCTAAAATCTCCAATGAGATTTCTGATTCGACGATAGCTCAGTCTCCCTTGACGCCTTCTTCACTATTCGGCCCTTCGAGCACCCTCATTTTAACCCATAGGGAAAGAAGATCGACATAGCATAACATCACGCCTTTCACCCCGAGGGGTAGACAGAGGTAACTATGACCAAGTCTAGTTTTAAGTCCTATGTAATGGGGCGAGCCTATTGCTCTCCACCGGACACAATTTGAGATTCAAGGCTGTCATTGGGAATTTTCCTACTGGAAATATCCAGTATCACTTTTCGCCAAACTCAGGGATCGAACCTGGGACCTTATGATCGGGAGTGGCGCCTGCCACCATTACGCCACCGATGCAGTCGAGATCGACCACTGCCTATGATGACTAGCCCCAGCCGGGATGTTATTTTCATCAAAACTGTTTAGTATGAAAATTCAGCAAATTAAATAATTACAAAAAAAAAATGCAAGGATATGGATAATACTACAAGTAATCTATAGTAAATGCATCGACACACCAGATCATCATCATGAGACTCCATCGTCATGACACCGCACATAATCCTGTAGTTCCTCGGTCAGCTATTTCATTGTCCTGATATTATGGTCCTGTGACTTCACTAAGTATGTGTAAGTGATAACTTCTTTAAATTACTTCATGGTACAAATTCCTGCAAATAAAATACAGCACAGTATTTGGTCTACTTCGACAATTTTAAGACAGATTGAGCATTGGAAGATAGAATGAATTCAAAGGAATAGCATGTTGTTCACATGAAGTCTATGTCTAGTCAGTCTTTGAGGACTACTAAATTGAGGGAGAACTGTCTGTTGAAGTTAGTATATTTAATATTTTCTAAAGATATCTTTTGCTACCTATCACCGTAACATTAACCACAATTGGCACCAAGTTATTTTTTTAAGTTGATAGTATTGATTTAGAACAAATATACGATATCAGGTCTGTTTGGGTAAGTAGTCGATTGAATAACTTCACGTTCGAAATTTGAAAAATATTTTAAACAGAGAATTACCAGAATACCATAATTACACAATTATTATTACCATCTTAGCAAATTATGAATATAGCTGCTATCGTAGAACTATACATTTTAACATTTCAAAGAGTGTTCTGGTGTAGCTCACACACATATCTTGTTCACACACAACCTACATAGCAAACAACTTGAAAAGTGCTCACCGGTTTTCCACAAGTACTTGTATACCAAGGATACCAACCAAACAACCAACTGTTATACCAACAGTTGAGCGCCAATTTATTCGAAGATGGTGTAGATAGGTTTTTCTCTCATTTCCCATCGGCTGGCTTCTATACTCAACTCACTTCTATGACTGTTGCTATGGTGATTTCTTCTTTGGTTCATCTTTCCAAGAATTAACGACATGCGAACGCGGGTAGTTGTTTTTTTTCTTCTCGCTCGGGTTTTCGCTATTCATTTTAATATCCGAAGTACTCAATGTTTCGGTCGAAATGAAACACGTGAAAAGTACACTTATCTGCCATCGCGCACCATGATCTTGCCTCCATAGCTTCATTTCTCAGGATCAAATGCTCGTAAATCACCACTTCGTCTCGTGTCGGTGATTGCAGCGCCTCGGTCAATACTCACGTGTTCGTTTTTTTTATTTCTGGAACATGGCCGTTCTGTATGGTACCCGTGAGATACTCCTTTCCGCGTTCTGATCCAACACTGATCCCACGCCTGATATAGGGACTTGGTACAGGTGGAGGATAACTTTCAGCATCAGGAGCTACTATCATCGACCTTCTAATTGTTGTGGGCGTCGGTGGGTAATGTTGGATGCAGAAATAAGGCTCGTACACTCGATTAAGTCGTTTATATTACCGTGCGTTCAGAAAGGTACACCTACAAGAAGAACGCACAAGAAACTTGCAGGACTTCATTCTTTTAAACCAAAGGATATATCTTCACAATGTCTAACACTAACGATACGCGGTATACATTATATATCGACACTAATAGCACTAAGTACGTTATAGAGGTATATCCGAACTCGAGATGGTTTTGGTTGCGACCGTACGCGCCGCTTGCCAGAGACAGCCTGCCTCGGCAGATCGGCGCGATACGAATCTAACCAACTCCATCAAGCGCCACAGAAGCGCTTGCGTTGCGGACACAACTCCTTCCTTCAAACGCGTCAGGGGGCGCTGGCGTTCCGGATATGACTCGACTCCCGACATATATATTATTTTTTTATTTTTATTTATTTATTATTTATTTATTTATCATTTAAGTATTTGTTTTTGGAACCACCGTCCCGTCATGTTCTGTATATCCTTTCTCTGCATGGTTGTCTGGAAGAGATCGCTCTGAGCGATAAGGCCGCCTGTTGTTACTCTTTCTAGTTTTTAAGTTTTCTTTTTGCCTTTTTTATATAATTGTGGTACCAATAAAGTGTTATCATTCATTCATTCATTCATATACTAGTCTTAATTTGATTTTACACTTTATTTATCTTGATTTCCTATATTCCAGTTTGTAAAAGCTGCCTAGTGAAGCACCTAGAAGAGAACAACACATGTCCAACATGCAACATAGTGATTCATCAGTCACATCCTCTGCAGTACATCAGCTTCGACCGGACCATGCAGGATATTGTTTATAAACTGGTTCCTGACTTGCAGGACAGTGAGTGAATTTAATTAAGAGCCTAACCACACTATATAAACAGGAAACGTGCCCGCTTAGCAATTTGACACAATCCTATGGAATATTTACCAAATCTTATGTTTTGTATTCCCCTGTTTCCTTTGAATATAGTAAACTTATTAGATACATTTATATCCTGATATATAAGACTTAAGTAATATGTCTATGTCCCTATCATTTTTATGTCACAGATCACAATTTATTCACATTATATTATAGAGAATCGAGATCCTAAATGCTTAGCAAGGCACATGTCGCAGACATTGAATATATCAATTCAACATGCCCCAGAATGCCCAATTAGTGTAAGCCAAGCGGCTTTGCCCGCTCGCAGTCATGAAATATGGGAGTTTTATAACAAAACTTTAATCTACTTTAAACCCTAAGAATGTGAATTTTCAGAAATCTTTTTTAAGTACAACTAAGTTCACGTCCAAACAACTGAAGGAACCTACCTACATTCCAAGTTTCAAGTCTCTAAGATCAGTGGTTTCGGCTCTCAATATATTGGAATTGTGATTAACCCTTACACAGCGCATACTCTACCTAAACTAGTATCTACTAGAACTGGACTTCTCTGCTTATTTATTTTGAAGTTGAGATAACAACATGCATGACCTAGCGTCCCGTGAAGTTGTTGCGGGGATTCCTTGCTTATTCCTTGTCATCAACATTATGGAAAACTACATGCAACATTTCACCTACACGGGTTAGATCTGTACATTCAACTAGGACTTGATTTCATATGGAGTTTATTTCTAGATGAGTTGAAACGCGAGCGAGATTTCTACCGCGCGCGTGGGCTTCCTTGCCCCAAGGATGCTGCGCTCGCGGCCGACAAGCCTGGGGGAGATGATACCGAACAACCTGATAATACTGACTGTCATAGGAAAGATGAACAGGTAATATAATCAAAACCATACTTCAAGTTGTGTTAAATGAAAAAAAGAGAAAAAGAAAACAATAACTATAAACCCGTTCAATTAAAAATCGAATCTTAAAATCGCAGCGCTAATCATCGCTTGCACACTAGTTAGAGCATTAGTGCCATCTTAAATCATGTCCTCTCGCTTGGATACAAGTTAGAGCACTAGTATGCAAGCGAGAAGACATTTTAGATTTTAGAGACAATTTTAGATTTGTTTCTTTATTTTACCGGCTTATACCTATTGGGTAGTTATTAATTTAAGAATAAAGGAAAATAGAGTTGGAACATATAAATTAGCACAAGGCAGGTATCAAATAGATTGCGTGATGATTTTTATTTTTATTTTCATTAACTTGGTTGTCTTAACATGATCATAACTATGAGATCTTTGAAGGGGTGCTTTCAGGAAAGGTATAGCATCAACTATAACATGTTTGAAATTTGCGCAGGACAGGAGATGTCCTCCCATGGGCAAAACTTAGCTTAGTCTTCAGCCATAGAATACTAACGAGACAGAAGGGACACTTTTTGAAATCATTTAAATAAATAGCGACTCTAGCTCCGACGTGCAATCCAGGTCGCACAGCGTTCACTAATTATCGTTATATTAACTTACAAGCTACCTCTCTTTCTATTGCGTATGTCTTATAATCTGTTGTCTCTGTCTAGTCCAAAGAAATTTGTGTGCAAGATTATTGCCATTCCAGGTAAATGTGCGTCTAGAATGCATATCGACGTCCCTGAACACACTCAAGCGCAGCTTCATCCGATGTTCCGCACAAGCCACCATCACACATCTCAAGAAATTCATTGCTAAGAAAGTATTGAATGGCATGGAGAAATATAGAGATGTAAGTATAGCACACCTTTTTCCGAGGGGGTAGGTAGAGGTGTACCCAGGACTCAGTCCCGTAGGAGGTACACACTAGCATGTTATGGGTCTTATGTAGGTAAGTATAAAATTTGGTAGCATATTTAATATCCTAAAATTGCTATTCAATATTTTTAGACGTAATTCGAAACAAATCTCCAAGCCGCCATCATCATCATTATCATCATCATCATCATCTCAGCCGTTGGTGATCCACTACTGAACATAGGCCTCCCCCATAAAGGGAGGTTATGCCAACACTCGACATGCTTGGCAGGAGGGTGTCGAGCGCAGTTCGATGATGTTTTGCAGAGGACGCTGCTGCCCGTCCTCTGGATCTGTTAACCCTTAGCCACCTCTTACAGCAACCGCGGGTAGAGGCCAAGCCGCCAAGTCAATTAATTTATTCAAATAGGCTCTTTGAAGCACTTTTGTTTGACACTAACATCCGTATGAATGGGTACACCTCTGCGTTACCCTTTGGAGAAATGTGATGCTGTGTCATGAGTCATGGCGCTGCTGAGAAAACCTCTTTCACTTATAAAAATCTTTTTGTTCCAGATTGATATCTTATGCAATGACGAATTACTCGGTAAAGATCACACGCTCAAATTTGTGTATGTAACTCGATGGAGATTTAGAGACCCTCCCCTTAAGTTACAATATAGACCTAAAATAGATTTATAATTTTATATTATGTATTAGTAAATAATGTACATTCTAAGAAAATGCTGGACCATTCATTGGTTTTTTTAAAGAATATAAAAATTTGGGACTTGGAAAGGAGTCCACCTAAGAAGCCTCTCAGTTTGTAAGGGACTCCTTTTTTGCACTTAAGGGAAACTTTCATACAACATGAAATTTCCTATCCTACAAAATACCTATGGAAAAAGAGAGAATAATTTTCCACTCAATTGTTTGTAGTTGGGTCTTAATCTGGCCTTTATTTGCGCCAAAATATATTTGGTTTAAGAAAACCGTACGGTTTTATTCCTATTTAAAAAAAACATTAAAATAACTTTAAAACGATTATGTAACATTTTTCATATATATGAAAAAAACCGTACGGTTTCCTTAAACAAAAAATGTTTTGGCGCAAATGAAGGCCAGATTAATAAGACCTAACAACAAATAATTGGGTGGAAAATTATTCTCTCTTTTTCCATATTTGGGAAATTTCATTATGTATGGAAGTGAAACCCCCTTAGTCTTATTTAGTCTGTTGTGCGTTGAGGGGCTTCATTCTGTAACATAAACTCATCGAAAATCAGTAAAATGTAATTGACATTATTTAAAAGAACCTGCAGGCTTAGGCTTGGGCTAAGGCCGGACACGACACGGGATAGGATATATTTCTTTCTCCATCTTTTTTCTCTTTTGCTCCTGAACAGTTTGTATCTGCTGTCTTTTTCCGGAAACCGGAAATAAATATATCCCTGTAACATTCTAGGGGGGTCTATCTCGGTATCTAGTCCCTATCCATCAGATTCCAACTGGTGACTGAGATTTTTTTATAGAATTTGTCCCACTTGTCACTTGTTACGGCCATGTTTCGTCACTTCATGCTGCTGACATTCCACTGATACTCATTCAATTTAACATTACAGAATTGAGCCCCAAATTTTAGGTTTTCCACTTCAGTAAGTTTCTACCAAAATGGTAGTATTTGTGTAATATTTATTTAAATTCATTATTTTTGTCTCAAAAAAAAAAATTGAAAGATATACATAAATAGGATTTTTATTACGGTACCGATTGATAATTACTATGTTAAAAGTTTTTTTTTTTTCAAGCAACCATTTTGTTTATCAGAAAGTTTACGAATTATTATCAACGTTTTAAGCCCAATTGTTTTTTTTTGGTATTTTGTTAAATGCTTTAAAATATGATTTTTCTTTATTTCACCAAAAATAAGTTTATTTTTGTTGTCATATGATTTTCACGTTTTGTTAACGTGTAACATACTAAGGTAAATTTTATTATTTTGACAAAATCCATACTAAAAAGTAATTTTGTGTTAATTTTGTATTAATTTAGACTAAAGCAAAGAATAGCTTAATAATATGTTAAGTATTTAAAAGTAAATATAAGAGTTTATTATAAAAAATACTGTTTTTAATTTCCTTAGAAATAGTCGAAATTATACAGAGTATAGAGTTACTGGTGAATACCAGTACAATAACATCAGTAAACTACAATGAGTAGGTTCAGTTAGTATTCTCAGTGTAGTTCCTTGGACGGCTCCAGGGTATGTGGGACAAAGTCTCAAAATGTCCAAGGAGTCATAATTCCCAGATGTTATAAAAACCATTAGTCAAATTGTACGTGTCAAGCTTTGGTCTGGTGATCATGACGCACAACGATGCGGTATGCGCCCCAACGCAGCGTCACGACGCAGCATTTTCCGTCCCTGCGGAGAGGTGGTCAGTTGATTTTGCTGCAGCTACCAAGGTAGACGTGAACATGAACAAGTTTTCTGTAATGTGTGCTTTGCTTGAAGAGGAGGAAGAAGAAGAATTTTCAAGCTTCAGAATGTCCAAGGAGTCATAATTTCCAGATGCTAGGAAGACCACAAATTGTTCAAGTATCAGAATGTCCAAGGAGTCATAATTTCCAGATGTTATAAAGACCACAAATTGTTCAAGTATCAGAATGTCCAAGGAGTCATAATTTCCAGATGTTATAAAGACCACAAATTGTTCAAGTATCAGAATGTCCAAGGAGTCGTAATTCCCAGATGTTATAAAGACCATTGGACATTCATTAGGCCGAGGCATCGCTGACTCACAGGGTAAAATGAATTAAAACAATATTCAATAATTTATAGATATATTTATAACTTGAGTCTTGTATCACACTTTCTCTTAAATATTAAATACACTCTTCTCATAATTTTCACAAAAAGTGGTAACTTACACTAGAAATAAATAGAAAAAGCTTTTTATATTTAAAATAAATAAACAATCAGATCTGGCACAAGTCATATCGCGTTGGGAAGCAAGTCGGTTAAAACCTGGCGAATTCAAAGTAATCTCACTATAATAGCCCATCAAATCTAAAAGTACCGTTTGACAGTACCAATTTTGCCTTGTTAATACAAATACAAATCCTTCAATTTATATTGAAAAGTAAGTAATTAAGAATTGCATCATGTTTTACGGCAAAGTTTATTGAAAATTGTGTGAGTTTATTGAAAGTTATTTCGGGTTAAAAATAGCTTGAAAAGATGAAACGTCAAACGGTAAAGTACGGTCGTTTTGAAATTTGGCTAAACTGCTTTTATTCATCCCAGCTACCTTCTTTTTCTACATTAATAAATAAAGAACAAATAAAGATTTTGGATATCGTTGAACAAATTAGGAATTATACGAATTGCCGGGGTCCCAATTAGCCGTTGGTTAAGAATTGAACTATAATTAGTTTAACCAACAAGTAACTGAACTATATCTAACGATCGAAAAACTGACCTCTTTTAGTAAATAATTTATGTTATATTCATAGAATAAAACAAAATTTAACGGATCGCATTTTTGTGACAGTATTCGTTACGGGCCCTCACATTTGACACTAGAATCAATCTGTACATGGTCTAACTTAGTTAAAGTGACGTCATCATGCAGCCTTATAAACCCGTGATCAACCTGAGCGTTCTGTAATACAATCTTATATTGTTTGGAGGAAGGTAAAGGGCAGCCTGGCTTGGCGTGGTCCCTTTTGAAATGTCTACTCAAATGACTCGTTTGCGAGAACTTCCTGTCGCATATCTTGCACTGGTATTTCTTCTCGCCGGTGTGGACGACCTTGAATAAATAAAAAAAAACATACATTCACACCTTTTTCCCGAAGGGGGAGACCTACCACAACAGGACCTACGGGGGAGGCATATATGTAGCAGTAGACGTCCTCCGGCTGGTGATGCATGTGATATGATTACCTTATGTTGTTTGAGTGCAGAGGAAGTGTAGAAAGTCTTCCCACATTCGCAGGAATGGTCTCTCTGTCCGCGATGTCGTTTCACATGGAGGGAATATGCGCTGTGCGTCACGAAGCCTCGACCGCACTCCTTGCAGTTATATCTGGAACATTACAATTCATGTTGTTCATGAATATTATAAATGCGAAAGTTTGTGAGGATGGATGGATGGATGGATGTTTGTTACTCTTTCACGCCAAAACTACTGAACCGATTGGGCTTAAATTGGGTATGCAGGTAGCTTAGACCCTGGAATAACTTATAGTGTACTTTGTTTCCCGATATTCGTACGGGAACAAAGTCTACGCGGTTGAAACCGCGGGGTACAGCCGACCGGGTTGGTTGCGGGCGGGTCGAGATCGACCCAACCACCAACGCGGCATCGCTCCCGCTACGTCGACTAACTTTAGAGTCGCAGAGCCCACGATAGCGATCTATCTCTTCCGGTTTGAGAAGAACACATCCGGTGAAGAGATAGTCCGCTATATCAAGGAGAAGAGTCAAGGACGAGTCCCAGGACAGGAACTCTCCCAGGTCTCACTGTCAAGGCTGGAGGACGCAGAACTTCAAATCCTACATGCTCCGGCTTCCGGTGAAATATAAGGAGATTTTCCTGTCACCCGAATTTCGGCCCGAAGGAATTGTGTTCCGGCGCTTCAGGGAGGCGAAACCGAAAATAATCCCTACCTAGTGTATAATAATGTTATTTTATAATAATGTTATGTAGTATATAATAATGTTATTTTGTTTTTTGTTATGTATGTTAGTCTATAAAGTATTTATTAATATGGGCCACTGGTGCGTATAATTTGTTATGCGTATTTGTTTATCTATTTATTATTATTTAAAACTGAGATTTTTGGGAGTTTTTTATCTTTTAAGTAAAGTCTATTTTAGTCTATTATTTTTTTTTTAGTTTATCGTTAAATATTGGATTATTCCATAAGGAATTATCTCAATAACTGCCTGGAGTCTGGAACTGTGCCCAGTAGATAGCAATAGGCTCGCCCCTTATTACATGGGACCAATAACATACTGGCGAAAAGTGGGAGTATCTACTATGGGACTGAGTCCTGGGTACACCTCTGCCACCCCTTCGGGAAAAAGGCGTGCATGTATGTTTTTTTTTTAGTTTATCTTTCCGATAATTCCACTGAAGATGCATTTCACTGAAGAAAACTAACCTTTGTTTTACCTTCCACACATTCCACACGTTTTTTCTGCAATAGGTATGTACTTGGTACATTTCGCTAAATTAATATTTCAAATGCTATGTGTATATTTACCTAACTTCCTTGTTATGTATCCGGACGTGTATAGCCAGGTTGCCGGACGTGGCAAATGTTTTGGTACAGAGGTGACACGAGTATGGTCGCTCTCCGTTATGTATTCGTTGATGAACTTTCAGGTCGCCTTTTATTGAGAAACCTATAACAATTAACAATAATTAATAATAATAATATGGGACATCTTCCAAACACGGTCATCTGGTCCGAAACTAGGCTAGATGCCTATACTATGGTAACCAGGTGACTGATATACATACTTATATAAGCTTATAAAACCCAGACACAGATCAAACAGACATGTTCATGCACACAAATTTTTAACCTGGCCGGGGATCGAGCCCGGGACCTGCGGCACAGAAAGCAGAGTTACTACCGTCTGAGCTAACGAGGCTGTCGATTGGTGGGCGGATGATGTGAGTGTCCATTCTATACATAGTATTATTATTTGTTCTATGCTATCGGTTCCATCCATCCATCCATCCATCCCCACAAACTTTCGCATTTATATTATTACTAGGATATTTATACCAAGCTTTACTCCAGAAGACTGCCTCGGTGGCGTAGATGGCGCATGCTCGACCGCCAATCAAGAGGTCCCGGGTTCGATCCCCAGGTCAGGCAAAGTGTTAAATATTGGATTTTTCCATTAGGAATTATCTCAATTACTGCCTGGAGTCTGAAACTGTGCCCGGTAGATGGCAATAGGCTCGCCCCCTATTACATGGGACTGACAACATACTGGCGAAATGTGGGTGTATCTACTATGGGACTGAGTCCTGGGTACACCTCTGCCTACCCCTTCGGGAAAAAAGGCGTGAATGTATGTTATGTTTGTGTTTACTCCAGAAATTACAGCGAAGAATAGATATTAAATAGATTCAATAAATACTACATGCATATTAATATTAATATTGACCTTTCCCACAATCCTGACAGAGGAACGGTTTCTCCCCCTTGTGCCGCTTCATGTGAATAGAGAGCTGGGCGCTCTGAACAAACGTCTTGTAACATATTTCACAACTGTACAGCTTCTCACCTAAAACATTCACAAGCACTTTCGTTGACAAACGATATTAATTTACAATTTACACCCGTATTCAAGATCAATACTTAGAATATTCAATATTTTTATAGACTAAGAGGTCTATTTACTTGGAACCTATATCCACCTATAGATAAACACACACGCCCCTATAGGCGTTAGGTAGGTGGGATAGAAAGATTTCGCCGATGACCAGTACTACCACGGGAACTCAATTGAGTATTTGAATTTTATTTTCTTTTGGCATAAATGGAAAGATCATATATAAAATTCGTACCAAAACAATTTTTAGTATTCTTTTATTCGCTATAATTACAAAGTTATATCAAATGAAAAAATAATTTTTTATCCAGTACCGAAAACACGCCGATAGTACCCGAACGAGCTCGTGACCTGTAGTGACGTCAAAATGTTATAAAGTACCATACATAACTATAACATAATGACGTCACAATCATGACGACCACTCGTAGCGCGTTCGTGAACAAGTGACTCCTATTGGAATTGTATCAATTTTGAATTGGTTTTAGTTAATAAAAAAAAATTTTAAAGTGAGTTTGAATCTGATAATACATAATTCTCATTAAACTTGCTCGCAAACTGCGCTCGCCAACCCGCCTGCCAAGCGTGGCAAGTATTGGCAACCACCATCCTTATGGAGAGGCCTATGTTCAGCAGTGGACTTTCAACAGCTGGATGATGATGGCGTTCTATGGGGAGGCCTATGTTCAGCAGTGGACGTCTTCCGGCCGATTATGTGATGAGATTCTATATTACCTGTATGTATTCGTATATGGTTGACCAGTCCAGTTCTGCGACTAAACTGTTTGGGACAATATTCACAGTGGTAGGGCGTCAGGCCGGAATGGATTTTCTTATGCTGAAATAGTGCACTGTGACCTCTGCAAATAGTTCAAATACGTATTATATGAGACTTTTAATTTTTTTTATGACTTTTTTTTTTTTTTATGATATTTTATGAATATGATTAGTAGAGGAGGAACCATCCCGAGGTTTTAGTGGGTGCGAGTCCCACATACCTTCCTGCGCTCTCTCGAAGCACAGGAGGATAAGGCATTTGCCCGGGTAAAAAAGAAAAAAAGGGGAAAAAAGGGGCTGCCTGGTGAAGTACCGCACCTTTGCCAGTTATTCATGCGCCAAGCAGTATTGTGCAAACATTACTGGGTTCCGGTCTGAAGGGCAATTTTACCAGCGATTATACTGGGCATGACGAGTTTCAACAACTAATATCTCAGGGCGACAAAGGCGCGGTGCAGTGCCGCGCATTTAAAAAAAAAAAAAAAAAAACAACTACATAGGCCAAGTTCCATCAGCCGACATAACTTGGACCACTTCCGCCTGTTCTCCTTTAACTACCCTGTACAAAAATATAGACTATAGCTATTATTCTATTATCTATACCTAATTATTATTTATACCTAAAGCAAGCGTCACACTCGGTGCACTGATACGGCCTGATGTCGGTGTGACACAGCTTGTGGGCGTTCAGATTGCTGCGAGTGCTGAGAACCTTCCCGCAGACGTCGCACTGCACTGGACATCGACTGATAGGGGGCACTTGACTCTCTGACATGTAACAAACATATATCATCTTAAATTAAATATTTACAGAACTACCCACAGTTCGGTAAAAACCTGACATCATGATCATTGCATGTTCGATCGAATTTTATAGTATTACCACAGAATACTCAAGGGACAGAAGGTATACTCCTCATAATCAGGTACAGAAGGGACACTCCTCATAATCATTTAAATAAATAGCGACTCTAGCTCCGAAGCAATAAAGTGCAATTCATGTCGCACAGCGCCTAACTAATTATCGTTATATTAATCTACAAGCTACCTCTCTTTCTTCGCGTATCTATCTATCTGTTCTCTCTGTCTAGCCCGTAGAAATTGTACCGTCAAGACGGACGCCCTGGCTACTTGTAGCTTCATACCTCTAATGTATGCGGAGTGTCTCAGGCCTGGTATTACCTTGGTTTTGAAGGGATAGACAGAGATGTACCTAGGATTCAGTCCCATAGTAGGTACAAGTTTTTTAATTTCCATGCTATAGGGGCCGAGCAATTATTCCAATTATAAATAAAGATAAGATAAGATTATAGGAGTAGAAGGCGCATGCTCGACTGCCAATCAAGAGGTCCCGGGTTCGATCCTTAAATATTGGATTTTTCCATTAGGAATTATCTCAATAACTGCCTGGAGTCTGGAACTGTGCCCGGTAGATGGCAATAGGCTCGCCCCCTATTGCATGGAACCAATAACATACTGGCGAAATGTGGGTGTATCTACTATGGGACTGAGTCCTGGGCACACCTCTGCCTACCCCTTCGGGAAAAAGGCGTGAATGTATGTTTTATAAATAAACTGGCCAAATGCAAATGAGACTCGCAAATGAAGTGTTCCTACCCACAATGTACACATTACTTACCTATTTATAGGTGTCACCTTTCCTCACCTACTTAATAAAATTCTTATTAGTCTTATTCTAATTGTTAAAGAATCCATTCTTGTTATAGTAAAAGCCTTACATTACAATTTATAAAATATGTTGGTTGGATGAAGAGTACCTTTACATATGAACTTTATTTTATTTTTATAATTTGTTGTTAGGTTAGTTATTATTGCCATCTACCGGGCACAGTTTCAGACTCCAGGCAGTAGTTATTGAGATAATTCCTAATGGAAAAATCCAATATTTAACACTGCCTGACCTGGGGATCGAACCCAGGACCTCTTGATTGGCAGTCGAGCATGCGCCCTCTACGCCACCGAGGCAGTAGGAATACATATATTGTGAAAATCACAAGTGTCTAGCTATTGGCAGACAGCCTCGTTGGCCCAGATGGTAGTAACTCTGCTTTCTGTGCCGCAGGCCCCGGATTCGATCCCCGGCCAGGTCAAACATTTGTGTGCATGAACATGTCTGTTTGATCTGTGTCTGGGTGTTATAAGCGTATATAAGTATGTATATCAGTCATCTGGTTACCATAGTACAGGCTTCTAGCCTAGTTTGGGACCAGATGACCGTGTGTGGAAGTTGTCCATTATTATTATTATATTATTATTATTACAGTTTATGAGATAAGAGCCCTGTGACAGACGGACGGATGGACAGTGGAGGCTTAGTAAAAGGGTTCTTTCGGCACCTTTTTGGTACAAAAACCTAACTAAGTAATGTCAACTCTCAAACTTTCCTTATTTTTTACAACTGGCTCATAATGTTGAATTTAAACAAATATTGAATTGCAAATAAAGTTATATACCTTTTCTCTTCCTTCCTCTTTTCCTCTTGGGTTTTACTTCACCATTCTCTTCTAAATCTGTAACACAAACAGGCATATTATATACTTATTTCAAAGTAGTTATAAAGAACACCTTATATACTACCTCAGCACCTAATAAGTTTGGCCATACAGCGAGGTATTGTAGTCATCTTTAGCTGTACCTAGCTTAAGATTATCTTATACATAGTAATATAAAAAGGCAATCTTAGGAAACTGTGTATGTTTGTATAATAAAATCCCGATACAGACAACTGGGCTCTCAGAAAGTGAATTCAAAACCTATATAAAATCTAATTTATTAACAAGGCTTATTATAAAAGTCAAGTACATAGAAGACAAATATACCTGTAATCTTTCGGAAAAGTAAGTATTTATAATTTACTAACTAACAGTACTACTAAGTACTAACGGAAGACCAGCGCAGGTTGTTCTGCAACCCCCATTATGCTGAGTTAGTACCTTTTCGCCGCATACTCAAGGTTAGTATAAGATAAATTTATTTAGGCTAACATTTTGTTGTGTGCGGCGAATAAATAATTTTTCTTTCTTTCTTTCTAATTTATGTTGTGCAAATAGTTAATATTCCATGTTATAGAGTAAATGTAATTATTATTATAATGTTGTTCATCCAAATTATGTTTTGTTAAAAATGTGTACACCCCATTTTTGGTGCCAATATGCCAAGTTGTAAGAATCACTTTATTTTCTAAAGTTTATAAAACCAATCAATAGATTACCAATTACCATCATGCATCTTGTTTATTTTAACTTCCCCTAGCAGTATGTTGTCATCTGCATCCCAGGAGCTGTCATTATCATCACCATTGAAATGTGGCTCTGGAAGTTTAAAAATATTATTTAATAGAGTAATTTTTAAAGGATTGCAATTCAAACACATATTTTATGATAGAAATGGGACTTAATATCGTTAATAAACCACCTAGCGTCACTATTACTCCTTGATTGTACGGGTAGTAGTTAAATAAACAAAAAGCATTCTAATTTCAACCGAGAGGGTAGTTACAAAATGGGCATTTCTTGGAATCCATGGCGGCGCGATTTATCCCATGATAGATCTGCGGATATCATGAGTGTTGTGTTGTGATAACAGATATTTACAAGACCAATTGCGGGTAGTTTAAGACAATATCCACCCTTCTTGACGGTGACACTCCAATTCTGTAGTCTTGTGACCACGACTGATGCAACTCAATCAAAACGTTAAGGTAAAAAAAATGTTTTTAGCACTATTAAGTCCCGTTTCTTTCATAAAATATTATTTATTATACATAGGAACATTCAGTAAAGCCTTGTTCCTGTTGGGGTAGGCAGAGACTATTTCTTTGTCCTGACAAATTTCACTTCAACTACTTTGATCACTTTATGCTTGTCTGTTGTAGCCCGTTATGACAATATTAACATCCTACTAATATTATAAATGCGAATGTTTGTGAGGATGGATGGATGTTTGTTACTCCTTCACACCAAAACTACTGAAACTATAGACCCTGGATAATCCAAATGGTACTTTTTATCCCAATATTCCCTCAGGAGCAGAGATGATGCAGGTGAAACCGTGAAGCACAGCTAGTCCATTATATTATAAATATACCATTATAATTAATATTATTAAAGGAAAATTGGATTGAAGAATGTATAATGGAGCCACATATTGGCATTATTGTTTTCATACAAAATTTCATAAAAGCAGGTTTTTTTTAGTTTGAGTTGTCTAAAGATTTACCTAATTTAATACCATCCTTAATGTCAAGCACATTTTGATGAAGCAGCTCTAACACTTTAGATTCACTGTCCATATCCATTTCATGTTTCATAAATTCCTTAATTTCTAACATGTTATTATCTTCTAGTTTTGGAAGTGGTTGCACATATTCTCTCAGCTTCTTGTCACTCTCTTCAATTTGAATGTTAAATGTGTATACCTTCTTTAGTAATTTAAGACATTCCTTGCAAATCAGTCTCGGCAGACCATCTTCTTTTTCTGGCTGAAACATATGAGTTATTTTATTTTTATCAAACATCCCGACGACTGAATATACTTAGAATTTTATTTTATTTTTATTGTACAAACTAAGGGGTACATATCAATTCTGTTAGATCTAAATTATAGCTTCTAATTTGACTGCTTTGGTAGCGTAGTGGGCGCATGCTCAACTGCTGATCAGGAGGTCTCGAGTCCCGGATCAGGCAAAGTGTTAAATATTGGATTTTTCCATTATAAATTATCCCAATAACTGCCTGGAGTCTGGAACTGTGTCCGGTAAGGAGCAATAAGCTCGCCCCTGCTACTAATAATACCCCTACCCCCTACTACTAAAATACTGGCGAAATGGGCTGAGTCGTGGGTACACCTAAGCTCTGCCTACCCTTTTGGGAAATAGGCGTGATTGTAGGTATGTTGTTAACTTTTTAATCACCTAAGAAACATGGTATACTTACCTTGAGTTTTGTACAATATGAGAGCATTTCTAAGTACAAAATATTTCTTTTCAAGTAATAACTGGTAAATATATCGAATGATTGCTTGTTTGGTTGTAAACATAGCCGACATATGCTTTCGAAATCCATCGTATATAAGGTCCCAGTGCTATCTCTTTTGTTAGAATAATGGCTTTCTTGGAAAGCCCAATGTAAGATTATCTAAATTATTTAAAATTTAATTTCTACGAATAATACTATTAATCGGAAAACAAGTTGAAACAGAGCAACAATCTGGGCTCTAAAAACTAGTCCTACTGTCGTAATGACATTACTGACATTGACATTTACTTTGAATTTGTTAAACTGTTGACAGCTATATACGATAGTGAACATTACTATTATTACCGGTCTTTTTAGTCGATTCGTCCTAGTTATAATTCGACTATTTAATATTTAACCTTTTGCAAGTTGCTAGCGGCAAGCACTATGGCATCAAAATTCAAAAAAAAAAAAAAAAGCATAAATCAAAATGTCGTCAGAATCATGTGAAGTTTGTGCAGTCGTAATTTCATATCAATACGTATAAAGTTGTGACTTTCTTATTCTTTTACTGGTTTAATTAGTTTAGTTATTGTTCCTAAATAATAATGTCTGCCTTGCAAAAAAGCATCATGAAGAATATGTTACCACCTCGATGTCCCAAAACTTCAAGTGTATCAAAGTGAGTGTTTAAGGATTATTTTTGTTTTTATTATTACATTTGTCCATGTACCAAGTAAATAACTGATATAATGTAGGCACCAATTAACCTATTTTACCAGAAGAAGGTAAATTTTTGTTTTATATTTTTTTTCTAGACTGGCCCCATTCGGTGGCAGTCGTCGAAAAGATTACACTCCGGTGTCGTGGCGTCAATATTTCGATAAGTACGAAGATGTGGAGACATCAGGAGGGACGTTTCGTGTGTATTTATCAGCGGCGCCCGACGGCGAGTCGACACATCGTCCGAGAATCGTTACATTACACGGCGGGGGCTATTCTGGACTTAGCTGGGCTTTGTTTACTGTGAGTATCATTTTGTTTATTATATAGCGTTCGTGGGGCTGTGGTATGTATGTCTGGCTACTAATATGGAGTCCCTGAGCAAATAAATATGGTTCAACAGACGGGGAAAGTGTCACCCTACTAAATGCGAAAGTTTGTGAGGATAAGATGGATGATACTCTTTCATACCAATCTTCTGAACCAATTTGGCTGAAATTCGGTATGTAGCTAGTTTAGAACTGGGAATAACACATAGGGTATTTTTTAATCAGATATTCCCACGGGAACAATGACTATGCGGGTGAAACCGCAGGACACAGTTAGTATTATAATATATGCAAAAGTTTGTGGATGTATGTTACTCTTACACACCAAAACTACACTGATTGTGCAGAAATTCGGTATGTACATACATACATACAGTCATGCCTTATTCGCGGTGGGGTAGGCAGAGACTATTTCCCTCCACTTGCTACGATCCTGGCTTACAATTTTCGCTTCGTTCACTTTCATGACATATTTCATACATGCTTGTCGGTTGTAGATGCTTTTGACTTGGCCTTTTCTAAGAACAACATCAATTTGTTCATGAAAAGTACGCCTAGGTCTAGATAGTTTGAAATAACACATAGGGTACTTTTTATCCCAATATTCCCTCGGGAACTATGACTACACGGATGAAACGGAGAGACATAGCTAGTATCATTTAATCCTTAAAACATTACCGTAACATAATTCCCTTCTGCCAGGAAGAAATCACAAACATGATACATTGTCAAGTAATATCAATGGACATTAGAGGCCATGGAGAGACTAAAACTGTGGATACGGAGGACTTGTGTGCTGACACTCTTGTTAGGTAAGTTTACCTTGCATTTAATTTTTCCGTTCTTTTGGAATCACACAAAATTAGTGTCAAGTTGTAACATTAAACGAAATACGTCACATTTTCTTTTAGCATTTTTTTTTTGCATTTGCAGTTTTAGAGGCAGCATATAGCAGTTATTTATCAGAATTATGGAATTTATGAGGAGAGACTATAAATACCTATTTGCAGTTTTACACATATTTTTGAAGTATAATAAACGCCATTTTATAATTAGTTGTTACTTAAAACTGCCTCGTTGACTGCCTCGGTGGCGTAGAGGGCGCATGCTCGACTGCCAATCAAGAGGTCCCGGGTTCGATCCCCAGGTCAGGCATAGTGTTAAATATTGGATTTTTCCATTAGGAATTATCTCAATAACTGCCTGGAGTCTGGAACTGTGCCCGGTAGATGGCAATAGGCTCGCCCCCTATTACATGGGACCAATAACATACTGGCGAAATGTGGGTGTATCTACTATGGGACTGAGTCCTGGGTACACCTCTGCCTACCCCTTCGGGAAAAAGGCGTGAATGTATGTTATGTATGTTTTTGTTACTTAAAATAAAATATGAATGAAGAAATTATATCTCTTCTGTCATCATCATCGTCATTGGTTCCTCAAAGATTGTATGGGAAATGATGTCTACCCAACCACCTTAATGTCTCAATAATATCACATACTTAAAAGCCACTTCTTTTACTCGTTGGAACACAATAACAATGGCTATATTTTTAGTAATATATTGTGTATTTTTAATTAAGAAGGATTCCTCTCATCATACCTGTATTCTTTTTATGGTAAAGATAGATTTGCACATCCAATTTGATGTAGTTATTAGTTTTGTCGAAATGACGCGGCGCTAGTTTGTTTTCTCGCTCCGCTATGCAAGAGCTCATGCAAACTGCGTTTTTTTGCCGACGACGAGCGTCCACGAACGCGTGCTTATGTCGCCTTAGATTAATAATATTAATACCCGACTGCGTTTAAATCGCGTATGCGCGCTGCATCTGATAAGAATCGCTATGTGCTAAGGCTCTTCTTGGCAAGCTTAGTGTGGGACGTTCCTGGGCCATATGGAGCGACGATATATGATGTCGCTGGGAGTGGTTGGAGAGGGAGAACACAGGATCTAGTAGAGTGGAGTGCCATAAGACAGGACTATGTCCAGTAGTGGACAATTATGGGCTGACAATGATGTGCCAAGCTAAAACTACAGTTTGTGTAACTGACTTAGGTGTGGGCTTTACTTGTTAAATGAATACATGCACGAATTCACTCTCTCTGTCTCATTTCTATACATATTGCTCTCACATTCATACGCGTTTACCACAAGTAAAGCCCGCTCGCCTTGTGAGTTGCAAGAACTGTATATTAATTCTCCTCCATCAGTGATTTAGAGCAAGTCCTTCACAAATTATTCGACAATGAACTGCCACCGCTTATACTAGTGGGTCACTCCATGGGCGGCGCGATAGCCGTGCGAGCGGCACACCTGCCCTCACTCGAACACTGTCTACAAGGGATCGCTGTTATTGATGTGGTTGAAGGTAATTACATTGATCAAACTCAAAAACTCAAAATTATTTATTCAATTAGGTCACAATCAGACACTTTTGCGCATCAATGAAGATAAACAGTGATGAGTCTACCATGCGTTCGGAAAGATACTTCTACAAGAAGAACGCACAAGAAATATGTAGAGCTTAATTTTTCAACTGATAGTTTTACAATATTTGGTTTGGTTACATTCGTTAACATTAGACTATTATAGAAACCCATCAGCTAGCAAGTCTCATGAAATTCGGCTCAGCCGTTTGAATATTATCAGCTCTTTTCTGGCGGCTGAAGGGTGAGCTAATTTTAGTGGTCTGATTAGACTTTCTTCATGAGTTTAAATGCGCATAAGTTCGCAGAGCCTATGTTCAGACTTTATCAGATAGAAGAATAATAACCGCGAACACTCTCAGCACTCAATGCACTCCTGGACACTTGCCCGGAACTAGATGTGTTTGCAGATGACTGGAAGGTGATAATGTTGGAATGTCTGAAGTACTGTGAGACGATAGGGTGAAAGGGGTTTTATGATTATTATTATTTATAAATTTAATACTTTTATTGGACGCGGACTATTTTCTAAGCTGTTCTATTTTGACTACTGTTTTATTATTTTAATGTTTTCCTTAGTGACATGTATATAATATTATTAGTTTAAAATTATCATATTTAATTATTAATGTAAATGTAGCTAAGTGTAGTAGTAATTGTAAGAAATTGTATTGTATTATATTTAATTGATTAATTAGTGTAATTGGCTATGATGCCGTTCTAGTTAATAACAAATAAATAAAAAAAAATGTTAAAACAGGTACAGCAATGGATGCCCTGGCCAGCATGCAGAGCTTTCTCCGAGGCAGGCCCACACACTTCAAAAGCATTGAACATGCTATAGAGTGGTGGTAAGTTTTCAAAATCAAATTAATTTATTCAGATATGCTTGATGTCATAGATATAATCTGACACCGCAAACACGTAGACAAAAATCAAGTCCAACTGTCCATAAACTGGAAACACAGCTAAAATGCCATAACATATTATTTTGTTACCTGTATTCATGTAAATAAAGCTTTCATTCATTCATTTATTTCAAGAATGCACAAGAAACTTGTATATAGAAGTGGTCATGGTGGTCTCACATTAAACTATGTATTTATAATGTAACATTGAACAATAGTGTATTTGAATACAATATGTTTTGTGTACAGTGTAAGAAGCGGCCAGGTTAGGAACGTTGACTCAGCCAAGGTGTCCATGCCAAGCCAGATTGTCAAGTAAGTAATCCAACTAATATTATTTTATATTTTACACCCTCTATTGAAATATTACACCCTCGAGCGGGATTCGAACCACGCACCCTCCGCACCATTCCGCGAGGTGGGCACTCTACCACTTGAGCTACCGTGGAGTCACTAGTCATCGGCGAAGTTTTTCTATCCCTAGATGGGATAACTAACGCCTATAGGGGCGTGTTTTCTCATTTCTGATTCTCAAACTCAAACTCAAACAGATTTATTCAATTAGGTCATAATCTGACACTTTTGCACGTCAATGAAGATAAACAGTACTGAGTCTACCGTGCGTTCAGAAAGATACCTCTACAAGAAGAACGCACAAGGAACTTGTAGGGCTTAATTTTTTCAACAGATAGTTTTACAATATTTGGTTTGGTTACATTCGTTTTCTTTGAAGGTGCCGCGAGGCGGCTATGCAGAAGTTTCCAGGCATCTTTGTCCTCTATGTACTGGTTGACTTTATAATAAGCCTTCTTTAGTAAAGTAGTTTTTATATAGGTTTTGAATTTACCCTCTGAGAGCCCAGTTATTTCTTTTGGGATTTTATTATAGAAACATACACAATTTCCTAAGAATGTCTTTTTATTTGTTTTAGATAATTTAAAGCTAGGTGCAGCTATTTTGTCTTTATTCTGATAATAGATTGTATGTTATGTTATGCAAGTGTTGCTTATAAAATTTAAGTTTAACACTCACCAAAACGAAATGTTTATGTACTTACATTGATTAATTATTTATTCTTTCCTACCAAACAGCTGCGAGACGTCCCAACTAGCGACGAACGAAATAGACGGCTATGTCCCCACAGATTCCTCGATGGATACGTCCCCACTGGCCCCACGCGATACTATCTTAGAGGAAGGGGGCACCGGGGACGAAGGGGATGACTTCATACCCCCACCCATAGGGGATACAGCTGCTAACAACAATATGAAGTAAGTTAATAAATTTCTTTTTAATATTTGTCTGTTACGAACAAGATTATATTGTTTTGGTGTCGCATGTATTGGCACGTATAAGATATTAGCCAAAATGTTTTGATGAAATTAATAATTTTATTTTCTCTCTACCCTCGCTAAAACTCGGCAGTAAAACTAACTCATATACAATGGGCCTCTTGTAGTCCCTTGTGTAACAATCTACTATTAATATACCTATAGTAGTACTTTCACCTCTTCCTGGTTTATTATATCCTAGTACTTTATAGCTGACTGCCTCGGTGGTTTAGAGGGCGCATGCTCGACTGCCAATCAAGAGGTCCCGGGTTCGATCCCCAGGTCAGGCAAAGTGTTAAATATTGGATTTTTCCATTAGGAATAATCTCAATAACTGCCTGGAGTCTGGAACTGTGCCCGGTAGATGGCAATAGGCTCGCCCCCTATTACATGGGACCAATAACATACTGGCGAAATGTGGGTGTATTTACTATGGGACTGAGTCCTGGGTACACCTCTACCTACCCCTTCAGGAAAAAGGCGTGAATGTATGTTATGTTACTGTATAGCTGACCCACTGTACATATCAATTAATAATAAATGTTGAGTTAGCTATGTCATATCTTCCCAGATTCTGTTCTCCTACTACCCGATAACAGCAAACTGACCAACACGCAAAGGTTTAAACATCCCTATTCGCTTTGTGTCGGGGCTTACAGAAAATGTTCTATATTTTCATCAGATACAAATGGCGTATAGACCTATCGAAAACGGAGCGTCACTGGTCGGGTTGGTTCAAAGGTCTCTCGGCTGCTTTCCTCTCAGTAAATGCACCCAAAATGTTGCTGCTCGCGTCTATAGACGGACTGGACAGAGATCTCACTGTTGGACAGATGCAGGGTGAGTGCTACTTTAATACTGAAATTGTATATTTAAATGTTTAAGCTTTATTTACACTACGTTGAATGGAATACATCCTTTATTTTGGGGTAATAAATAGAAATTGTTAAATTATTTTTTTTTAAATATGAGACATCTTCCACACACGATCATCTGGTCCCAAACTAGGCTAGAAGCCTGTACTATGGTAACCAGATGACTGATATACTTATATACGCTTATTACACCCAGACACAGATCAAACAGACATGTTCATGCACACAAGTGTTTAACCTGGCCGGGGATCGAACCCGGAGCCTGCGGCACAGAAAGCGGAGTTACTACCATCTGAACCAACAAGGCTGTCGTGTTAAGGCATATGTATGTATACATAGTGTAGGATTCCACACCTAGATACCTGAACAAAACGCTACTGCTTCATTCGATAAGAACATACAGCGCCATCTGGAAATTTGCAGTAAAACGGCCATAATTTTTGATTGCGTTAACTTAGGAGTATGACTTTTTTATAGCCACAAGGGACCGCAGACCTGAGTATTTGATGTCAATATCAACTTGATAAATACACAAGACAGACTACAAATAGCGTAATATATTTTCAACTTATATTTTTGACAAAAGTGGTGGGTTAAACGTCCAAATCTTTACCTTCATGAACCACAAGTGGATTGAGGGTAGAGAGGCCTTTGCCCAGCAGTGGGACAGATCAGGCTTATAACAATAACAATATTTTTGTTTCTTTGAAGGTAAATTCCAAATGCAAGTGTTAGCGCGATGTGGCCATGCCGTCCATGAAGACACGCCAGGAGAGGTAAATATCATTTGCTTCTTCTAATATTATTAATGTGAAAGTTTGTGAGGATGGATGGAGGGATGTTTGTTACTCTTTCACGCCAAAACTACTGAACCTATTGGGCTGAAATTCGGTATTTAGATAGTTTGGACCCTGGAATTACACTTAATCCCGATATTCCAACGGGAACGATGACTACGCGGGTGAAACCGCGGGGGACAGCTAGTTATTTATACACATTTTTATTAATTATTAGGTGGCCCGAGTGATAGCATCTTTCGCTTTGAGACATCGACTGACCACGTGCACTCCTAACGGCGATCTCATGCATCTCAGTTCTGGATTACCAGGCTGTTAGTATTTATTATTAATTTATTGTATTAATACATGGAGCATGGGCCACGAAAGATGCACATTTCAAGATAATCATATTGAGGTAGTTGGGCCGACATCATTTCTCAAACTTTGAGTAACCAATGACAATGAGACAATAGATACAATTTCCTTATTAGTGTTTTATTTTAAGTATAGCAACTAATTGTTATTAAAAAGTGGCATTTATATACAAAAAAAAATATTTAGAGACGGCAAATAGGTATTTATCAAAATTATGGAATTCTTAAGGTACGATTCACCCATACAGAATGAAAATACACAGATATAAAGAAATAGGGAATAATTTTCCACTGTTTGTGGTTGGCTCTGGATCTGGCCTATATTTGTGCGAAAAAGTATTTTGTTTAAGAAAACATTACATTTTCTTTGTATTTATGAAAATTGTAAAAAAGTCGTTTTTGGGTTATGTTAATGTTATTTTTTAAATTGCAAAAAAAAACCTTATTATCTGAACCTTATGAAAATACTTTAAATATGTACCTATTTGCGGTCGTAAAACGTATTTTTTTTATAGTATAACTGGATAAATGCCTCTTTATAATTAGTTGTTACTTGAAATAAAATACAAATAAAGTAATCATTTCTCTTCTATCATAGTCATTGGTTCGTCAAAGTTTGTATAGGAAATGATGTCTGCCCAAACACCTTAATACTACAAATAGATGATCGAACATGGTAATGCCGTACCACTGCTATTTAATTTAATCCCCCTTATCTGACACAACTGAAGAACGTTTTTTATGATAGTGAGTAACAAGACGAGCAAATCAGGTGCCTGATGGTAAGCATCATGATTGTCCATAACAGATACAGTGCCACCCAGTATTTTTAAAATTCAAAATTCTGCGCGGCACTGCACTGCGCCTGTCACCCTGAGATATTAGTTGTTGAAATGTTTGCACATTACTGCTTGGCGGATGAATAACTGGCAAAGGTGTGGTACTTCCCCAGGCGGGCCCTTGCAAAAGAGGCCTACCACTACAACGCAGTTACTACAAAATCTTCTTTTTTTAGGGTCCGTACTTCAAAAGGAAAAAAGGGACCCCTTATAGGATCACTTTGTTGTCCGTCTGTCTGTCTGTTTGTGTGCCTGTCCGTCTGTTAAGACATTTTTTAGCGGGAACGCGTGGAGGTTTCAAGTTGAAATTAATATCAACTACACAGATCTGCGGTCTCTTGTGGCTGTAAAAAAATCATGCTAAGGTAACGCAATTAAAAGTTATGGCCATTTTACTGCATATTTCCATACTTTGCGCAGGGGACTAAAAGCTCTAGGGTACTTCATCCATGTTTGTTGTAGTTTGCAACTAGATGTCGCTGTATGATCTAGTAGGATTGTTTTTGGTATTGGAAGCGTTACGTTCAGTTATCTAGGTATGGAACCCTGCACTATGCATAATGCATACATATTTAACAAAAACTTATTTTCCATCTTTCGTGCCCCATGCTCTAACATAGTTAAACCTTCTTTTATAGGTTAAAAAAAGTGAATATTCAAATAGAATTAATTGTGTCCAGTTTGAAATAATTAATACTGATATGTTTAGAAAAATATACTGATCAATGGGAAAATTTTTGCTTTCTTGTAAAATACCCCATAACAACTGAAATTAATTAAAAACAAGAATATTATTCCGATGTAACTTACATAAACTCTCACCGTTTTGATTTAACGTTGAGTTGAAAGAACACATTACATTTGTAGACAAGAAAATTCTCTCCAACTTTCATTACGAGCATTATGTGCAAATTGTTTTCGTTTTCGCATTATATAAATCTAAAGCTAAACAAATAATTTTACTATTACGAAATAAACACAAGTAAGATAAACCGAAAATCCTTCCACAGAACACAAAGAATCTTACTTTTTTTTTTTTTATTCACGAAGGAGAAAATGTACCATACGTTCGTGTATTTGCCACTGTCAAGTATTTTATGTTAAATCATAATAAAGATTCATTGTTCTTAATTTCATATGTGTATTATGATTTACTTCACTGTACATAATTTTTTGTTTGCTAATAATATGAATAAAAAATAATTATGCAAATTAAACAGCAAGTAGACGATCCGACATGGTACGGCTGTACTACGAACTTGGTTCGCTACCTGGTTTGATAGCGAGCCAAGTAATATTCGATCGTGTGGCACACTGTACGGTGTAATAACAGATTGTTTGCTGTGAACCATCTGGATATACTTGCTAAAGTATTATTAACATGTACTAGAGAAGTATCTAGTACATGTTAAAAACATTATATGCCAAAAACAGGAAAGGACCCAAAATTGATCCCTGTGGGACTCCCATCTTGCCAGGAGAACTAGCAGATGTGATACTATTGACGCTAACCTTCTGCTGCCTACTAGACAAGTATGATTCCACCAGGTTCAGGGCATTCCCATGAATTCCATATACTTCTAACTTGCGCAGTAACGTGCAGTGTTCTGCACAGTCGAATGCTTTGGAAAGATCACAAAACACTCCAATGGCATCCTGTGAACTCTCCCAAGCCTCCAAGACAAGAGTCATGAGATGACAGCCCGCATCGGTTGTTGATCTGCATTTGGTAAAACCATACTGATTTGAATGCAGTATTCTGTTTCAATTGAAATGTGACAGCAGTTGGTTTAGCATCAATTTCTCAAAGATTTTACATAATACTGGCAAAACAGAGATTGGCCTATAGTTTGAGGGATCTGTCTTACTTCCCGATTTAAAGATAGTGTAATTGGGGAAACCCGATCTGTTAGAGTTTAGAGTATAAATTCAAATTATTTTTTTATTTATTATAATTCATTGTACTTATTTTCATAGTTATTTCTTCTTCTTCTTCCTAGCAATTATCCTGGCTATAGCCAGGGTCTGCTTTCCGGCTATTTCTCCTCCACTTCGCTCGGTCTTGTGCATCCTCTACGGAGAGTTCATTGGCACTCATGTCATCCCTATTTATCCCATTTTCATAGCTACTATTATTAGAGAAATCGTTATGAAATATCTATTGCTTTTTACGATAAGTTAAATACATAGTAGTATTAATATTAATCGTTATAATATAATTATGGAAGTCGTATTTTAGCTATAACCATGTTTCTGGGATTACAATTCAAAAGCGTTGTTTTTTTCAATTACCGTCGTTTGATCTGTTTTCTTACGTGACATTGACAATATTGAATGTTGATTGAGGTAGAGAAAAGAGTAGAAAATAATGGGGGCGCCACTGTCTTTCACAAGAGTAAAAACAATTTAATCAACACATACACTTTAAATTAGTTCCGTTTCTACTCTTTTCTGTCGAGCTATATTCCTTAGAGTTTTGACAAGCCAAAATAAATAAATTAAATATTTTCTTGTTTTTAATTATTATCAATCGTTATGGGGTAATAAAAAGGAAAGCAAAAGTTGACCAAATGATCAGTATATTTTGCTGAACATATCGGTATTTATTTCAAACGGTTCAAAATTAATACTGTTTCACCTAGAAAATTCAGGCAATCTGATTAGTCTATTATTTGAGCAATGAACAAAATAAATTTGCAATGTATCCAGTTTTAATTTACTTTTATTTTAAGATACAGTAATTTACTTTTCTATGTACATACATTATATATCTAGATGTATTGAATAAATGGTAATTTTGTGCAGAAGCTTTTTGAAGTTGTTTAATACCGGTTACTTATTATAGTCCTTTAAATCTTAAAAGTACCCTCCCTTTGAAATTTTTTAATTTGCCTTTGAAGGATTTGAATTTAAATTTCGTGATTAACAAATAAATATTTGAAAAAAAAAAATTTATTTATCAAGTTATTTTGTAAGTTTAATGAAAATTATGTATTATCCGATTCAAAACTCAATTAATTTTTTTTTTTTTTTATTAATTACAACCAATTCAAAATTGATACAATTCCAATAGGAGTCACTTGTTCATGAACGCGCTACGAGTGGTCGCCATGATTGTGACGTCATTATGTTATAGTTATGTATGGTACTTTATAACATTGTGACGTCACTACAGGTCACGAGCTCGTTCGGGTACTATCGGCGTGTTTTCGGTACTGGATTAAAAATGATTTTTTAATTTGATATAACTTTGTAATGATAGCGAATTATAGAAAACTAAAAATAGTTTTGGTACGAATCTTATATATGATCTTTCCATTTATGCCAAAAGAAAATAAAATTCAAATACTCAATTGTACATTTTGTGATAAAATTTATAATCCCATGGGTTTACGGCGGAGTTTATTGAACTTGTGTGAGTTACGACTATGCGTTCTCATAATATTCATCTGTGATTTTTGTTGTGCTTACTGTTGTCGAAATAAAAGAATGAACGAGTAATTTATAAATTAACAACATAGAAATTATTAATTAAACACTTACTTACTAAAAGTAGTTTATTTAATTATATTTAATTCACAATAACACACTGTTGTCTATATTGATATATTTTAGTAGATTAAAGCCCGTCACACACGCAGCTATATTTTATATTAATATACCGTCCTTTAATATAATATATAATATTTAGCCTTCATTTCATTGAATTATGCAAGAATTTATATTACGGTGTACTTATGTAACTTCATAAAAATATATAGCTGCGTGTGCGGTCAGTCGAATATTCTTGTAAAGATTATATTGTATCGTATTATGCCTTGCTATGATTTATATTATTATATATTATAGCTGTGTGTATTATATACGTGTGTATGTATATTGTATATTGTACCTATTTATGTATATTGGCGAGTGGGAACCCTCGCGCTCGACGACAAACCGGTTTCGAGTCAACGGTGCTCCGTGGAATTTGAACGCTCGCGTGATAAGGTAAAGTTCAATTTCGTGTGCCAGCAGAATAAGTAGGTATATTCTTATACCTAAACGGGTGATTTCTTTAAGAGTTATTATTCTGTATAATGGTCCCTACTGTACATGGGCCAGTACTATCGCTAGTATCGAGATCGATCTGACTCGATAGGATAAAAGTATCGATAATATCGTTCGTATCAATCGCAAGTTATAATACGAGTATCGATACTGTAGAATGCCAAAAATGTAATTATAGCCGTACGAGTACTTATATCCTTGGAATCGATACCATCGATAGTATTTTCAAACAATACTGTCACAATAATACACAACGTTTCTTGGAACCATACAATTTATTGGTTCTTACTAAGAAGACTAAGACTTAGTCATCTTTAGGTCTTTTAAGGTCCTTTTAGTGGGTATCCTAAGATAAATTACTTGATTGTCCCCTTGGCCTGTCAGTGTGGCTACTGTATTGCACCTCCCAGATGCTATCAAGATCAAAAGGATGGTAAGAAGTGTCCATCCCTTTTGTCTAAGACCCTCCATCCAAGCTTCTGTACCGATTACACATCTGGGTCCATTCTCCGGGTATCCGTCGGCTCATTGGCGTGGAGGTTTGAATCTGTCTTAGAATATCAGTGTACTCTGTAGAGGAAAGAGAGGACATTCTCAACTCCTAAAAGTCTATCCATCTCCTCAAGGAGAGGTGTAACCCCCTCATGTCGGAAACTCGTACACCAAGATGAGAAATCTATCGACATGAATACGTAACTGCCTTTCTCCGACTCAGCAGATTCTGACATTCTTATAAGGTGTTTCATCAGTAAATCCTCTGTTTTGGTCGCCTGGTGAAGAATATATTTGAAAATATTCTTTGTTATTCTCAGTAGCTACTTGGTAGAGCCTCGTCTCGTGTGTCAACTTCCCGAAGAAGCGGGCCTTTCTCTGTTTCATTTCCCGACGTTTTGCCACCCCAGGAAGGTCATATTCCAATTCTTTGATGGAATCAAACGAAAAACTTCGAATTCAGAATTCTGTCCAATTCAAGCTCAACTGTTCTTCTTAAAATGTGTCTTAAAGCCCAATTTTTGAATATGCTAAAATATTGATATCTAAACATTTGAGTCTACTGACAACGACAATTTATGATTATGACTCTCTGACTTGACAAGAAAGAGAAATCGTATGATAGCCGTGTCTGTTTATTAATAAGATTCATTTATTGTTTGTCCTGACGTCGCAATCTGAGATTCCATCTTAAGAGTTTTTAGTAAAATGTGGATTTATTGGTATGATTTGTGATTTGGTGGCTTTTTGAATTAATTTTACGGTAATAATGGGAAATTTAAAAATAAAATCATATCTTAAATTATCTCTTAAAAAGTGATCCTATTGTCTACAACTATGATGGTTTCTAACCATGATAGGTGTAGTAGAGCTGTGAGCATCACACTATTTTTGTTTTGTGCCGGGCAAGAATCAACAGAATCAATAGAACAGAACGTTTTTTATTGGGCATTGGTCGATACTCAATTGGCAAGTAATCAGAGACAGTATCAACAATTTTTACTTTCTGCTGTCTATTATTTAGGTATGATTTGACAAGTAGAAGTGTTATAACTTTTATGCCAATATTATCTAGATTATAGACAAGGATAGGGATAGAGACGGTGTAAAATGCCTTACTGCCTCGGTGGCGTAGAGGGCGCATGCTCGACTGCCAATCAAGAGGTCCCGGGTCCGATCCCCAGGTCAGGCAGTGTTAAATATTGGATTTTTCCATTAGGGATTATCTCAATAATTGCCTGGAGTCTGGAACTGTGCCCGGTAGATGGCAATAGGCTCGCCCCCTATTACATGGGACCAATAACATACTGGCGAAATGTGGGTGTATCTACTATGGGACTGAGTCCTGGGTACACCTCTGCCTACCCCTTCGGGTAAAAGGCGTGAATGTATGTTATGTTATGTTAAAATGCCTTAGCCAAATCCAAGAAAACTTCGACACACTTTTCGTTTATTGTCCAAACAGTTCATTACATACTGTGTTACCAAGTGTATAGTCACCTTCCTCTGGGACCTGCCAACTTTAAAGCCAAATTGTGAATTTGCAAGAATATTGTTATTATTTACGTATTATGTTATCAAGTTAGGTATGTGTGGCTGCAGGAGAGGATTAAAAAGACCGAATTTTCTGATTAATTCGATTTAATTCTTTAATAATACCTATTACAGCGAAGTGCGACACAACTGGATTATAATAAATTTAATATTAATCAGAATTAGAACACCCTGGGATCTTATCAGTCGTATTCCTGGTAGCGCGCGGCGGTCGCCATGCAGCTGGGCCTTTTTATAGTCAGCAATTTCGCTATACTAGTGTTTGATATGGGTTCGCCTGTCAGTTTCTCTTAACATCTCCCTCCCTGAGATCGGCATCTATTTGGAGACTTTCGTCGAAAATAGTGCAGATAGAGACGGAGGACGTCGATCGGAGGATGTACCTTCATCTTCTATCTGTAGTTCATTCTGGTTCATATTAGGTTCGAATTGATTACGACGAGTTCTTCGACGATAAAGAATGACGATGATTATAACGAGTGCAGATGTACCGAGTATAACGTTGTTGATCACTTACGCCTCGTAGGTGAACCTTATGGAAGGTGGTTCAGTTGTGTGTCCCGGCGCTCCGCTGCGTAGACACAGGAACGTCGCCTGGCCTTCCACGTCGAGAGTGTTATTGTCGCGGGTTCGTTATAGTATTAATTTGGCTATGCCAATGAAATGCACTTCTCCTTAGGTACACAATTTATTACTTAGTATTTACAAATAGGCGGCTTCGCCATCAACACAAATTATTAAGATTTATTTGGCCTTATAACGCGGCCATTTTCCAGTTCACAAGGTAAGAAGGGAAGAGTTATGGCGCGAGCGCTGGCGTCGCGGTCGCGTGAACGTAGTGTTGGGACACAAAATTAGTGTTGTGTTGTACAAATCAGTCGATTTTGCATGAACATTCCCAGGGGCCCCAGCAAAGAGGTTGAGAAACCTAGTCCTCTCCTGTAGGTAACTTAACTAACTTAACTACTGGCCTAACAAGCTCGCCAGATTGGGTCCTTAACCTCACAGATCTAACAACATTATCTTTACCCTTATGTAACTCTAGCACCCTACCTAGCTTCCAGTGGAGTGGTGGAGTATTCTCATCTTTAATGAAAACTAAATCATTTACTGTTAGATTGTCTACATCATTATACCATTTGTTGCGCGCCTGGAGCGTGCTAAGATACTCGAGATGCCAACGTGCCCATATGTTCTGGTGCAGCTTCTGCAACATCTGGAAACGAGATAAACGTGACATATTAGTTTCTGACCAATTGGTCAGACAACCACTGGACAACCACTGGACAACCACTGGACAACCACTGGTAGCAGTGCCTGAGAGTAATTACTCTCAGGCACTGCTACCAGTGGTTGTCCAACAAGAAAATGTCCTGGCGTCAGGACTTCTAAATCCCCAGGGTCATCAGACATCACTACAAGTGGCCTGGAATTCAAGATAGCCTCTATCTTGCATAAGAGCGTCGATAGTTCCTCGTAAGTTAACACGGTGTCACCTATTTCCCTTTTTAAAAGCTGTTTCACGCTTTTAACGGCGGCCTCGAACAGTCCACCCATGTGTGGTGAGGCCGGAGGGTTAAACTCCCAATGTATCTGTTGCCGTCTGAACTGCTCCTTCAGAATGTGTTCATTATCCAGTAAGAACCGATTAATCTCCTTGAGGTAATTGTTGGCTCCAACGAAATTGGTACCTCTATCTGATCGTATCAGACTGGGTAGTCCGCGTCGACTTACGAATCTAGTAAATGCAGCTATAAATGCCTCAACTGATAGACTAGAAACCAATTCCACATGAACGGCCTTTGTAGCTACACAAACAAAAACACAGAAGTAGGCCTTCACTGATTTTGCGTTTCTTAACAAACTTGATTTTACCAGATATGGTCCGGCAAAGTCTGTGGCGACTCCGTCAAAAGGACGTGCGCGTCGCACACGGTCCGCGGGCAGGTCTGCCATGCGCGGAGGTTGTTCTGTCGCAGAAAAACGAAAGCATCGTTTACAACGTCGAACGGTCCGTGCTGCTTGTTTCCGGATTGACGTTATCCAATATTCCCTGCGAATAATAGCGATTAGACCATTGGCTCCAATGTGACAATATGACCTGTGATAGTGCTCCATTTCATTTTTCTTTCATTCGCAATCAGACACGTAGTGTCTCAAAATTCTATCCAGGCCTGGGAACACTTGTTATTGTTTCCTTACCATGTACTTCACGTACCTTTTGATCCGAACAACAACGTTTCACTCACCCGTAGAGTGAAGCAAAATTGTGTGAAGTACAAAGATCAGACGCATTTTCAAAATTATAATATTATTGCTCCGCTTAATAATAGGCGAAACAATAAACAAAATTCTAATCAACAACACATTGATTCGGCAATATTGAAACATGTGGAAAACAAAATTAGTGATGGTGACATAAGAGGAGCAGCTCGAGTCCTGTTCTCCGGTGACTCTGTAGCGCCAAACACTCGTGAAATTTTTCAATCATTACAGGACAAGCATCCACCTGCAGCTGGTAACCTTATCATACCTGATCCACCTCACGGTGAGGTCGCTGTTGAGGCGACTCCCAGTGAGGTCTCTGGAGCCGCCATGTCCTTTCAAAGCGGCTCCGCCGGTGGCCTTGACGGCTTAACACCTCAACATCTCAAAGACCTATTATGTGGTATCTCTGGTGAGGTTGGCGAAGCCCTTTTGAAGGATTTGACGGATCTAGTGAACTTGATGCTGGCAGGCCGGGTCAACGGTGATATCACTGATATTTTATATGGCGCAAATTTGTGCGCTCTTATAAAAAAAGATGGTGGCATCAGACCCATTGCGGTCGGCATGACTTACCGCCGCCTTGCGGCCAAAGTCTGTTGTGGTAAAAAGTTCGCTACCTTAAGCGATCTTTTTCAACCGGTACAGCTGGGCTTTGGCTCGCGGGGTGGTTGTGAGGCAGCTGTTCATTCACTTCGCACTTTTTTGGCTCAAAATTGTGGTGAGGTCTTGCTTAAGGTGGATGTGAAGAATGCTTTTAATTCAGTGGACAGAGGGGCCCTGTTGACCGAAGTAAAAGATAAAGTTCCAGATATCGCTAACTTTCTTTGGCAATGTTATGGGAATCCCACTAAATTAGTTTTCAAAAATAACCTACTGTTATCTTCTGTGGGTTGTCAACAGGGTGATCCACTGGGCCCCGCCATTTTTAGTCTTGCCATCCATCCAATCATTCGGCGTCTTAAATCCAAACTTAATGTTTGGTACTTAGACGACGGGACTTTAGGAGGTGATGTGGACACTGTTCTTGATGACTTAAAAACACTTATTGACGAATTCCGTCAAATTGGTTTGGAACTAAATTTCTCAAAATGCGAACTTTTTGTTTCGAATACCTGTTTGGATAGAGATTTGACACATGCAAAATTCAACCGTTTGGCACCTAACATTAAAGTTGTTGATAAGTGCTCCCTTCGCCTCCTTGGTTCCCCGATTCTCGACGAATCATTCCCATCTTTCGTAGATGAAAAAATTCAAAATTTCAGCTCAGCTTCGGACAGATTACTGAAAATTAATGCCCATATGGCATTCACCATTATCAGATTCTGCTTATTTGTGCCAAAATTTACGTATGCTTTACGATGTTGTCCGTTGTGGAAACACAATGAACTTCTCGTAAGCTTAGACAATGTCATAAAGAATACCCTAATGTCTGTATTAAATTTAAACTTGGATGACAGGGCTTGGTCTCAAGCCTCCTTACCCGTCAGGTTTGGAGGCTTAGGGGTCCGCAAAATTTCAAGTATCGCTCTCCCGGCTTTTTTGTCCTCAGTGCACAGTTCGGACAACCTAATTCAAAAAATCCTCGCTCCCTCGCGAGTCCCCTCTTTAGGAGCTTTCGATGTTTCTAATTTGGCTGAGGCAAAGAGTGCTTGGGTTGCGGCTTGCCCCAATACCGATTTACCTAAACTACCATCTTCACAGAGACTGTGGGATGGGCCCCTCTGTGCGTTGGTACGGAATTGTCTCATACAAACGTGCGCCAACTCCACAGACAAGGCCCGACTCCTGGCAGTCTCTGTTAGGGAATCTGGTTTTTGGTTGCAAGCAATCCCATCTTTCAATACTGGCAATCTATTAGATCCATCTGCTTTTCGTGTAGCTGTCAGCTTGCGTTTGGGTGCACCTTGCTATGTAGGTCACCGTTGCCAGTGTGGTACTGCCGTCGACGAACGCGGTCACCACGGTCTCTCATGTTCTCGAAGTGCTGGCCGGATCTCCCGCCACGCTAGCCTTAACGACATCATCCGCCGGGCTTTTACCAGCGCCAATGTACCAGCCGTTCTCGAACCGAACGGTTTGATGCGTGACGATGGTAAAAGACCTGACGGTATGACCCTCGTTCCTTGGAAGCTGGGACGGCCGCTGGTGTGGGACGCTACTTGCGTTGACACACTAGCGCCGTCACATGTACCAGAGACCCAAGGTACGGCTGGTGCGGCGGCGGGTTCTGCCGAGCAACGCAAGCGGGGCAAGTATGCAAACCTCGGTAGCGGTTACATATTTGAACCGTTTGGAGTCGAGACTCTGGGCCGGGAGCTCATCGCATTTTCAAAAATCTATCTGAGCGCTTGGTCGAGGCGACGCGTGATCAAAATGCTGGCGTTTATCTGGCTCAACGTATAAGGCTGTGTCCCCAGTAAGCAAACTGTCAGCGGCCGACTGAGTGAGCCGCAAATTTGCAGCGAACTGAAATTTGAGTTAGCTGCAGACTCAAATCAATTTTCGTGCGTCGCAAGCAAACTGTTAAGAGTTAGCCGCTTATTTAGCCGACCGACTTAATTATCACTTTACTTTTGTTGTACGAAGGGAGTGGTTGTGTTGGTCACGATGGATATTTTTGAAGTAATTGGTATCTTAGAAGCGCTGAAAGAGGATAAAAGGAAGCACTGGGTTCACCCATTATACAAGAAAAGGTTGAGCATTGGACAATTTCACACTCTTTATCCAGAACTAAGGAAACATCCAGAAAAATTTTACGACTATTTCAATATGACTTCTCATACATTTGATGAATTGTTGAAATCTATAACCCAGTACATAGCTAAAAATAATATCACAAGAGATACATTATGTCCCGAAGAACGGCTTACTATAACTTTGAGGTAAGTAAATAATTAACGCTTTAGGATTTTAAAAAAATATGTTATTTTTATTGTAATACAAAGTCACTTTCGCATTTATAGTTTTTAATTTAACAATCACTTTTCAAAGTTACTGTATTATTAAATTGAATTAGGAACATATATGGTAACATTAAGTTGGTAACCTGTCATTCCTCATCTTCAGTGTGGTTTGAATCGCCTCGCAATATTGCTTCTATGTCTTCTATTTCCGCTGAAGAACCTGTAGAGCTATGTGATGGACTGTTTCGAGGGTAGTTTTGCACATTTGGTGTACTGCTGCTTCCACTCGCATAGCCATACTGATGTGGGTACTGGTAGGCATTCGTCCATCCAGTTTGCATCATACCACCGTCATAATTATTATGTACACTATATTTTATATTTTTAATAATTTTCATCACTTCGAACCGAAATTCAAAATTCTGTGTTGGGGACATTGTCTTCATTTCCGGTAAAATATTTAGTAGAAAGTTCATATCTGGATCGTTTTCTCTTTTTTTTTCCATCGAGTTAATTAGGGCTTCTTGAAACACAGTCATCTTTTTTGGTCTACTGACATTAACTACCGAGTCAGTAGAATCATTTTCATCTAAAATAGCGCTACTGTCGCTAGACGTCTCGGCGCTAATATTGCCAGATGTCTGGTTGCTAGCTCTAGAAACATTTAAAAACTGTAACATGTCCAAGTATGGTGTCTTGCGTTTTTTTGTTGCGCCACTTCCGCTTTTGACTGAGGAATCCTTATTTTTTTCTCTGGTGTGATAGTCGCGCAAACCCTTCCATTTTTTTTGTAGGTCTTTTACTGAAACAGAAATAATCGGTAGTTCAATATTCTTTCCAGATTCTTGTCAAGTGGACTAAGTTACAGAAAAATTGCACAAGAGTTTCTTGTTGGAAAATCGACGGTATCGAAAATAATAAGTGAAACTGCATGCATTATATGGGATATTTTACAGCCACAGGAAATGCCGGAACCTTCTGAAGAATTGTGGCTAGAAATAGCAAAACGATATTATAAAAAAACCAACTATCCTAATTGTATAGGATCTATCGATGGCAAGCATATCCGTATTAGAAAACCACCAAAAAGTGGGTCTAACTATTTTAATTATAAGAAGTTCTTCTCAATTGTTCTGTTAGCCGTAGCAGATGCAAACTGTTCTTTTATAGCTATTGATGTAGGTGCTTGCGGACGAAATGCTGACAGTAATATATTTAAAGAAAGTGGTTTTGGCAAAAAATTGGCGTGTGGGTCTCTGAAGATTCCTAACTCAACTAAATTGCCTAATTCAAATGGATTGCCCCAACCTTTCGTGTTTCTTGGAGATGAGGCATTTGGATTACAAAAGCATATCTTGAGGCCTTTTCCTAATAAAAGTTTAAATAAGGAAGAGCGAATTTACAATTATCGTCATAGTCGAGCTAGGAGATGCGTGGAATGTGCATTCGGCATCCTAACAAGCAAATGGAGAGTTCTGCATACACCGATCGCTACTAATGTGAATACAACCATCGCTATCGTAAAAGCCGTTTGTATTTTACATAATTTTGTCATAGCAAGAGAACAAGCACAATATGCACATATTTCGCGACGTACCTCAACAACTCTTACAAGTTCAAGGAGCCAAATTATTACTGTATCAAATTCTGGAAAAACAACAAGAGAAAACTTTAAAAACTATTTTCTTAACGAAGGAAAGCTATCCTGGCAAGAGAAATATTTGTAAGTTGTAGCTACAGGAAGAAATAGTGTAACGGAGTGTGTAAAGCCGTAAATACTATGTAAATTATGATACTTTGTTTTATGTAGTGAGTGATACAAGTATATTGTTGAATAAATAATAAATTCATTAGAATGGAACTTACTTCTTTTTTGTTTAGTGTTTTCTTCTAAGTTTTGCCAATCATCGTATATAATTTCAGCGACTTCATTCCAATTGCTCTGCTTTAATACTCTGTTGCTGTATTCTTCACTCGACATGTTCCATATGCATGGTCTATTCTGTATTTCACTAATGAACCTTTCCGTATCAAAGGACATCTTGGATTTTCAGTGATGTGTGTGTGCGTTGAGATTAGTTAGGTGCGATGCAAAAAAACACGTCCTAACACGATGATAGCTTTTTTCCAACTATCCGAATAATCAGTTTGAGTCACTACGCCCGGCGAACAACCAATCGCCGCCGCCGACTGGAACCGGTTTTGGTGGGAGTCGGCCGCTCACTAAGATAGTCGGCGCGCGTAACGCTGCAAACTGCGTACAGTAGAGATGTTCAAAATAATCATTTGTATCGATACAGCGTATCGATACGTATCGCAATCAATTGTATCGATCCAGCGATATATCGCAGGGTTTTGTATCGATACTTTCGATACGTAACGATATTTATAAACTTTATAAACAGGGTAAAATAAATGAAAAAAAATACTCTAAGCAGTGAAAAGTAATATATTGTTCTGAAACCAAACCAACTGAAAAATGAAATTTTTACAATTGCCACTGAGACGAAGTTAGGCTTCGGAGAAACAAAAGTCTAGACAGACGTTGCGGGTTCAGGCGATTACGTCTGTCTGATAGTGTGTTTCCTGCCAAAGAAAACAAGCGCTCAGATGGCACTGAAGTCGCTACAACAGACAAATATCTCAATGCCAAAGCACTGAGATTAGGCCAAATATTCAGTCTTGTATTCCAATACAATATTGGATTTTCATTTCGGTTCATCAGCGGTTCTCTGAGGTACAGTTTTAACATATCATCCATGCCTACTGTAGGTAAATTTTTTGATGATTCCGAAACCAACTGTTTATGGAACTTCCATATTGTATTGTTTTGCTGTGTAGATGAATCGTTTGTTTCTTGATAGTCACTAGACGAAGTAGAAGGCGTGGAAACAGTTGACTTTAAATAATCTGATATGTCATTTAAAGCTTTAGCACAAGCCTGAGCGTCGGTGAAATAAATTTTTTTGAACCTGGGATCCAAAATCGTAGAAATGGCCAAAATATGCACTTTTTCGGAATTTTTAAATCGTTTATTTATTTCATTTAAAATTTTAGCCTTAAATTCTGAACCAATATCTGAAATATCAGACTGATTTTCCGAGTTGGCTAATTCAATTGCCTTGGTCATACAATATATCATTGGAATTACGAGGCTACTTGTTACATAATTCTGTCCCGATATTTCTTTAGTGACATGTTCAATTGGAGTGAGAATGTTTATCACTTCTTTAATAGTTGCCATCTCTGTGCCACTCAGCATAGCAGGTGCTCTAGTATTTTGCAGTAAAATATTTCCAATAAAATCACTCAGCTCAATAAATCGCTCAAGCATGTATAACTTTGAATTCCAACGCGTAATAATATCCTGTATTAGTTTTTTAGGTTCAATATTGTTATTTTTCTGAAGTTTTACAAGTTCATCATGTGCCACAACGCTTTGTTTAAAATAAGTCACAATATGTTTCACTTTGTTGAGAATAGTTTCAAGACCCCTCGTGTCATCTAAAGATTTTTGCACCACCAAATTCAGGGTATGCGCAAAACATGGCAAATGATTATTTTTGCCAAGGAAATCATGAATCGCCTTAACTATATTTGACCCGTTATCTGTGACGGCTGCCAATATTTTTTCTTTTGTAATATGCCATTTCAAACAAATATTTTCAATGACATTACATAAATAGTCAGAGGTGTGTCGTTCATCTAATTCAGTAACACCTATGACAGTTGATTTTAAGTTTCCGTCTTCTAAATAGTGGCAAGTTAAACCCAAATACCCTATTGTGTTCATAGTGTCAGTCCAAACGTCAGTTGTTATGCAGAAACTGTTTATTTTCGTTAATTGGCATTTTATTATATCAGACAGTGTATCATATTTTTCGTCTATCAATCTTGTGATAGTGCTCCGGCATGGAATCTGGTAGGATGGACACACCACTTTCATTAAATATTCAAACCCTCTTTTTTCAGTGGTGCTTAGAGCCAAATCATCAACAACAATAAAGTATAAAATGGCATTGGTTAATTTACCTTCCTTTGATCCGCCCTTGCGAAATGCGTTGATATTCAAAATAATATCATCAATTTTTGGCTGGCGTATTACGTCTTGTTTTTTTGGGGTTGAAAACACAGTAGCTTTAAATTGAAAAGATTCATCCATTTGTGAATTATTTAGAGAATCGGCGTGGCTCGTCGATGGGCCAGGGCTGATAGACGGTTCTGCCTAAAAATAAATAAGTAGAATTAATAATGTGAGTGAATATCGTCCGCATCGGCACTTAACATCAGGTGAGATTGCGGTCAAAAATAGGCATATTTATAATCAAAATATTTAACGAACAAAAAACTACTTACTTGCTCTCGTGCCAAAGATAAAGAGGACCTCGATGTTGAGCATTGATCGCTATCTAATATTTCCTTGTGGTGTCGCTGCAAATGAGTTCTCAGATTCGTAGTATTATTTTTAGTTTTCACTATCACCTGACACAGTTTACATTTACCACCACCACCGTCTATTGTTTTAATAAAAAATGACCACACATTTGACTTTTTTGGCGGCGGCATAATTGTAAATTATATTTGAAAAAACTTTGTTATCGACGACGACGTGTTACGAACAAAGACGAGAGGTCAATAATCAATAAAGCAAACAAGAATATTATTTTATTTTACTATGCTAGTACCTACCCACAAATTTTATAAACAATTTTTCGGGTAGAAGGAGCCAAAGCGTGCCGCGCGTCGCCAGCTCAGTTGATCGGTGCAAAGTTTGTTTACATTAATCTCTTCTTACCAAAACATAGAGGCAGTTTAATATTACAGGTTCTTATAATAATTTGAAGTAGACATACCTATTATACGGATTCGATATTTTAAACTGGAGATACGATATATCGATGCGTATCGTATGGTCGTGTATCGATGCAAAATATCGATATATCGCATTGCTTTGTATCGATACAACATAATATCGATTCGTATCGCGCATCTTTAGCGTACAGTGAGCGCAAAACTAGCAAACTGTGAACACTCCATTTGAAATATATGGAAGGGCGTACTAAACCGATACGCCGCTCACTCAGTCGGCCGCTGACAGTTTGCTTACTGGGGACACAGCCTAAGCATTGCTATTCAACGTGGCAATGCCGCCAGTATCTTGGGTACGCTGCCATCTGACAGTGGTTTAGAGCACTTGGATTTTCTATAGGCTGGCATGTCGGCCTGTGGATTTTCGAAGCGTTCTATGGTATAGTGTATTTAGTTAGGGTAGGTAGTAAGTAGGTAGCTCTATTGTTTAGTCTTTTTTCAATAAAGGCACTCTGCCAAAATAAAAAAAAAAAAATTACGTGTGCTCCATTAACAGTTGAACAAATTTATTATCCTTAGGTAACAACACTGGGTGCCTCGCCCCATAAGTGAGTTTCGAATGTTTAAGTCGGCCTCCGACCCTGATTATTCCTTCTGAGTCCAAAAACACACTCAACTTCTGAAGTGACGTTATTACTCGTTTGCGTTGCTTCAACTGCTCAATTTCCTTACTATATACCAATTCTTGGATTCTTCTCGTCCAATACTTGGTCGCGTCTCGCGTCTCTGACAGTGAGAGTATACCACTTTTGGGTCGCTCCGATTTAGCTGTCTTCAGGTTCCTAATAAACCTCAATACATACCCTGTAGTATTGATGAGTTTGGTGAAGTCGCTCACCCTATCCAATAAACTAACGTCCCATGGTTGCTCTTGAACGACGTTGGTATTAACTATCCTTTTAAAAACTGGTAGTTCCGCAGGCCTCACATACTTGCTGGGCCACTCAGCTACCTCCTTTTTCAGCCACGGTACTGTCCACCATAATGAATGATTAACTAATTCTTCGGCTGTCACGCCGACGCGCAGTCGGCCGGATTCCAATCCGATGGGACATGTCTCCAATTCAGTTTCCTAGGCGATTGTTGTATATACTGTACCCGGTTACACTCGAATGTCTGCAAACAATGTGGCTGCGTCTCCACCCAGGCCAGTACAATAGAGCTATCTGACCAAGCGTTAATACTATAAATTTTTATCGATTTTTCGTAGCCCTCCGCTACATGATTAAGCAGTTGACAAACCAAGTGCGCTGCGCTGAGCTCCAGCTTCGGGATCGTTTGTCGTGACTTTATAGGTGCCACCCTGGATTTAGCCATGACTAGATTGATCTTTACGTTACCTCTGGCGTCCTCGCTACGTAGGTAAATACACGCTGCATATCCTGCTTCGGAAGCATCCCCAAACCCGTGCAGTGTATATGATAATGCGTTTGGTAACGCTATACACCTAGGTATCTTCAGTTTTTCCATGTTGTATAGATCCTCAATCATATACCTCCAATTTTCTACAACCGCTTCTGGTACAGCCTCGTCCCAATGTAGTCCGTCCATAAACAACTCCTGTAATAGGTTCTTGAATCTTATGATAACCGGTGTACAATAGCCACACGGATCGTATAGCCTCGCTATTGTACTTAGTATAGACCGCTTCGTCACTGTCTGATCTGTAGGTATGTTTAACCGATAGGATATTGTATCTGATGTCGGTTCCCATTGTATTCCTAATACTTTGATAAAGCTCTTGGGGTCATTCGCATCAAACTCCTTTGGCTGCTCACAATGATCTTCCGGCAGATCTTTAAGTAAAGTTGGTTTATTCGTGGACCACTTACGTACCACAAGCAGCGTCCGTATTGCCACATATGGGCTAGACCTTAGTCCATAGGTATTAGTATTTAACTCGTATACCTTAAGTTCCTGCGACGGATCACTCCTCCAGAGTATAAGTTGATACCTCCTGTCCTCAGGGTGTATCCAGGTCATCCGGAACATCTGCTTCACGTCCGTGGTGAACACGACTTGATGTCGCCTGAAATTTCAAGATTTTTGTAATATCATTCTGTAGTGCTTCACCTGAATGTAGGCATTGGTTTAATGAAACCCCTTTGGTTGTCTTACAACTGCCATCGAATACAACTCGGATCTTATCAGAGTCCCGTTTGAATATACCGTGATGTGGTATCACATAGTGTTCCTGGTCGAACTGAAAATCTGACACAGACATGTGGCCGAGCCGTTCATACTCTTCCATGAACTCCCTATATTTTTGCGCGAATAATGGATGTCTCCCCATTTTAGTCTCGAGCGCATAAAATCGTTTTGTTGCCGTATCTAACGAATTTCCTAGCTCCGGTCGTTCATTTCCTAGCTCCGGTCGTTCAGATAATAGAGGCAAGCGTACCATAAATTTTCCATCAGCTTACTCTAACTGTAGTGGATTTGTACAACCTTTCACATTCGTCGTGAAGAGGGTCCTTCGGAATGGTTGTCGGCGGCTCCTCCGACGTCCAGAAACGCTTGACAGCCTCTGTCAATGTCGTGGTGCAGACTGGGCGTGACGCTTCGCTCTCGTACCCATCTACCGGTCCCATGATAGCATGCCCGAAGCATGTCCCGTAGGCTGCGACACCACCTTTACCAATATTAATTTTAGAACCATCTAAAACATAATTTAATACGTCAGCTCCGAGTATTAATTATATCTACTCCGTGTGGTAGTGTAAAGTACTTGTCTGCAAGTCTTAATGTGGGTGGGGCCTGCTTCAGTATCCCTTTACGTGAAGCCTCTTTTGTTGGTAAGTCTGCTGTCAACTCTGACAGGACTATTGCAGTAGTGCAGATTACTGGTACCGGTTTATCCAACGGCTTTATTACTATTTTAACCTTGCTAGTTGGTGTCCTCACTTTGTTATTCCCAATACCGAATATTTCCATAGAGCTCTTCTGTCGGTGCAGTTGTAATCGTTTGACCAAATCCTCTTTGATGGCTGTGACACCAGCACCGGTGTCGATTAAGGCACGGGCCTCCTCATATTTACCTTTGTAATTTCTAATACCTAATAACACCGTAGGGTTAAGACAGTTTCTAAAACCGCTACCTATAGTGTAGGTTGCACCGACAGGAGCACTGTCTCAGCATTTGTCCCCGCGCCACTCCTGTTTCGGAATAGGGGAAGATGGTCGGCCATACCTCAGGTTCTCGAACTGAACTTGAGCCTGCTGGTACTTCGCACCGACCGGGCGACGCCCTTGCTCCAGGGTGTACGGCTGTTGCTCCGAAGTGTGTTGCTGCCACGTCGTTTGCCGGTTGTGCTCCACCGGGCTGGCGCGGCGCGGAGGCGTCCTCACGCGCGGCGGCTGCGTCCAAGCCTGCGTCGGCGTGTGCGGTGGCGACCGAGCATGCGACGCTGCTCTGGAAGGCGGCTGTGTCTCCTGTCTAGGAGCTTCCCCACCAGCGTTACATAACAGTGTATGATGATATTGAGATCCACATGATCTGCATCCAATGCCTTGTGCACACTCCCGTGCATAGTGTTGCCCGAGACACACGAAGCACGCCCCGTTACTTCGCACCCATGTCTTACGTATGGTACGAGGCAAACGTTTAAACTCGTAGCAGTCTACTATTTTATGGCCAAGTTTATTACAATGTGGGCACTTTACCTCCACTGCCGCAGTGGCTATTTGGCCACGACCTCTGTTCGGTGGCGAGTGGCGTCCACCCGCCGTGTTGGTGCCGCCTCTGCGCTGCGCATTCATAGGTGGCCTCCTTTGTCGCGTCGACTCTGCCCGTTCCTGCTCCTCGTCTGACGGAGCGACGAGTTGCCTCCTGCATACCTCGTCGAGGAAGGTCATCAGTGCCGAGAAGGATGGCAGTTCCCCTGGAGCTGCTCCATTTCGCTCCTCAAACTGGTTGCGCAGACGGGAAGGTAACTTCTGTAATAGAATGTACATAAGTATATAGGACCACTCTGCTACGGGTAGCCCTAGTTTTGTTAGAGCCTGCGTCGACTCCAGTAATGGATTGTAGAAGGACTGCCTCAGGCCCTCCAGCGACGGGGGTATATTGGGCAGAGACATGATCTGCCCCAGATATGTGTCTGCCAATAACCTCGTGTTTTGATACCTGTCTCTTAACAGGCCAAGTGCCACTGCATAGTTGTTCGCATCGACAGGTAGGTGCCTCACCAGCTGCAATGGCTCTCCAATTAGACAACTCCGCAAGTAGTAATGTTTTTCTGTGTCAGGTAAGTTGGGCCTATTGTGGACTAACGATAGGAATAAATCGTAAAAACTTACCCAGTCCATTGGGTTACCATTAAATTCCCCCAACTGAATAAATGGCAACATAGCCGCCACGCTGCTGCCCTCTAGCGAGCCACTCGCAGTATTTACGGGTGGTATTGGTGGCGTGGGCCCCGCTTCGGTCTCCCCCGCCTTGGTTTCTACTGCAACCAATAATTTATTAATATTTGAAAACTCTTGGGTTAAGTCTTCCAGGTCGTCGACCCCGCCGGCTACCAGCTCCTCATAGGCCTGTAATAAATCATGATAATATTTGTCAAATTGACGTTTGATTACCCCTATGGCAATTGAAGAGGTGGTTCCCTCCACCGAATTATGGAAATCCCGGAGCATCTTAGTCCGGA